>WBND01000630.1:392112-406707 GCA_013398595.1 Tychaedon coryphoeus | reverse complement strand
CATTTTTTTCCCAGTTCACATTTTGAAGGGTAGTGCTAACGATATTTTTACTTAGAAAATAAAGAGTTCCTTAACAAACACAATGGCTAAAATCTACAAACATAGGAAATATGCAGAGTCAGTTTAAAAACAAATACATAAATATTTTCAATTGTTTCAATAAAAGTTTTAAATATTTTAAATCATACAGGGATCTGGGATTGTAACATTATTTGAGATTGCTGAAAGTATTTGGAATTTGTGTTTCTAACTATGCTTTTTGTTTCATCACAGTAGCTACCTATTGCACTCTAGCAGATATGTAGCTCCTGTGAGATGATATGTCACTGTTAATTTCACAGTAGTAACTGATCAAAAATTTATTATAATCACACATATTTTTAAGTATATTTGTGCCCATTGAATGAGAAAGTGTGGCCATTTTTAGCATAAAAAAATCTGCTAGTTGAACTTTTACAATTTTTAATTTTGTTGAAATGAAAATCTTTAAGCTGAAAAGAAGTATCAGAGTTCACAAGAAAGAGTTAAAAAAAATAAATTTGGTCATCAACCTCAATTTTTGTACAAAAAAAATTACTTGTGTGTTTTCCATTGCATGTTTGTTTTTTTTTTAAATGAGGAAATGGACTGCAGTCAGCTAAAAACATGATTGCTTGTGAGCTGTATCTGGAAATGCCAGGTCCAAGTCCCAAGTGACCAGATATAGTCCCTGACCATGGAAACAATGGGATGGGAGAAAAAGCTGAAGGCTCTACCCCAAGGGCTCTGCTCTTCCCTGTGTGTCAGCAAACACAGCATCCAGAATCAAAGGTCATTGTTTTCAAAGGAAGGACCAGACAACCCTGAAAAGGTGAACAGATTATGGAGGTCAATTATTTATGAAACTGGAGCTCTCCTAGGGGCACAAAGGGGCTGAAGGTTGCTTTGCCCCCTGTACTGCCCAGGGTAATTACTGTGCCTGGGACTCAGCGAGCCCGTGTCTGTTGCACTGCTAAGTGTGGAGCCAAGTGTGAAATGTCGAAGGATGGGAGGCTGGAGGAGTTCATTAAATTACCTCCCAGTTTATCATCTGCTCTACAGCTCTGAGAGGCAGTTCAGTTTCTTTGACAATCTGACCTTTCTGTTTAAATAGGTTGGCCTGCCATGGAGATGGTCTTCTGGGGCTTTTGAGGCCAGAAATATTTTGTGCTTAGTAAGACACTTTAAGATCCTTGAAGTTAAAACTTCCATTTCTAGTCAGTCAGATTACTTTTTAGCTGTCATTCACCTCTTGCACTTATCCTTGCTTGTCTAGCCTTGCTGATATCTTTCTTGATTTTTTAAAAATTCATTTATTGTCCAGATAACTTACTGAAGAACAGTCAGGATCAGACATGGAAAAGTGCAGTGCCTTTAGGCAGTTTCTCTTTTTTAGTTTTTTTCCCAGTTATCTAAGAATCAATCAAGATGTGCACTCCCTCCCTAGCCTTTCAATAGAGTGTTCAGTAACACCTCCAGTACCTTCCCCAAGAGGATAATTCACCATTTTCAAACTCAAGAGTAAGGCCTTACATGTGTAATTTATATCTGGTTTCTGAGGTAAATAGATCTATGTACATATACATGCACAATTTTTTTTCTTTGCTTGCTTTTTAAAAAAAGCTTTGGCCAATGACTTTGTTCTATGCTTCATCTTTGCAACAAGCTACTTCACCAGGAAAGGCAGAAAATAAAAAAAAAGAAAAAAACCCACAAAAACTTGCAAAATAAGCAGCATAGAGTACAGCACATAAAAAAATAAGAGCAGCATTAATTAAAATGTAGTTCACATCATTCCCGACTGCATCAGATGTCAGAAATAGCAAGCAGTCCAATCACATGTAGAAGTAATTAATGGGAACTCTGCAGTAAATTGACATAATAAATAACATAATTACAGGAATTATACATACAATTACTAAGAAACAATCAATATTAGCAAGAGACATTTGTTACTGCATTTGTGTTTACATAATTCACAGTTGCATCACTCACTGAAAGTTATCCTAAGACAAATTGGCAGCTAACCAGTATTAGAAAATATCAAATCAGTATTCTTGGGATATTAGGCAGCCACAGTGGTGTTGAATGATTGGTGTTTTTTTAGTGAATTCACCAAAAGTCACCCTATCAAACACAGAGTTTGGCTTGTCTTAAAGTTGCTGGAATTAAAGCTGTATTACTTCATGCTTCTTAGACATCATTTCAGGAGGCAGAACATTTTTTCAATTCAGGATAAAAAATGTTATATTTTTAATCAATACTTCAACCAACCCCATCTGCCTCACCCAAATGTGTCCCACCTTGTCTTGCACTTTTTCTGTGCAGGGATTGAGTTAGTGACCCCAACATCTCTGTTGGATCTATGAAGGCATTGCTTTTCTGTTTCTATAAATAATTTGAATGTACAAAAATTAGAACTCAGCTTTTCTACTTGTGTGTTAGAATCTCCAGGATACTTCACTGCTCCATATGAGACATCTTAGCCATACCTAATTTGAAATTTTCTAAAAGGAAAGACTGTTAAGCCTTTCCCTTGAAACAAAGGATCTCCGTTCAAATTTGTTCTTCCTCTAATGCAGGAGTAGAATATATATTTTTTTACATTCTCTATATTCTAGTAAAATTGGTTGAGTATTATGAGACATAATACCCTTAATAATCTTTTCATGGAGTTTTATCTGTTCTGGGAAATACTTAAATAGTCATTCTGATACCTGTAGGAAGCTTGGCTGGACCCTTGTATATATTACTGGCATATAAATAAAATCCTCATTTCCCATCTCTCAACAACATATTTTATTTATTCAGGGCTTATGAGTCTTCAATTTTCATTCAATTCTCTAGTTATATTGAAATTGTTATGCTTTCAAGACATTAAATCTTAAAGAATATACTGGAATTCAGCAGAGGCAAACACAGAGCCACTTGTAAGCTGTTTACTTCTATCTGTAATGAAGTTCTAGAGATCTATAGAACTCCATGCCAAAAGCTGTAAAAATAAGATTAGGTTTTCAGTTCATTATGCATTTAAACTCATAATGAAAATTTTGTCCGTATTTTAATTTGTAATGAAAGAATTGGGACTAGTAAGAAATAAAATGGTTGCATCCATGAAAAGACAACAGGCTTCCTTGTATTTTATATAAAACACAGTAACCCTATCGTCAACTCTGAATTTTCACACAGGGGAATTTATATTAAATCTAAAATATATTAAATGTGAATAGAGAATACCAAGTTAGTGTTGATGGAACTTAAAATGAATTTTCTCACTTTGAGAGGAAGTCAAAATATGCTTTCAATTATATTAATGGGTAATATGATGCTGGTGCTCCTTAATAATTAAATCACGCATCAAAAATTACCATGCTATGCTGAATTGCTTTGCCTACAATTGGAAATTCTCAAGTGGTTTCTATTGCTAGAAGCTAGTAGCAGTCTTGTATTGTAACCTAATAGTTAAAAATATATATTATAGAGTCTATTGGCTTAGTGGAACTTTCACTCCCTGCTTTAGCTAGGTGAGGTAGCCAGCCAGGATCCCAGCACTGAAAACAATCCACCCCAGGATCCCTTGAGCCACCCTCTGCAGGAACTTAGTCCAACCCACTGATGGCACAGGCTACAGAGAATGCCTTAGCAAATGGATAATTTGGACAGCCAAAACTGAATGGTGTCAATGCTTATCCCCATTTCAACACTGAACACTGGCTCCACATACAACTATTGTCAAGTAACCTTTGGAAAACGCCTTGAGTTCCTGGTGTTTGTTTCTTCCTTGTTTCCTACTTCCTTTTCCTTGTAGTTTGCTAGAGGTGTAAACCAAGAAGTTAAAATTAATTAAGTGCCTAAGTTGTCAAACTGGTATCTAAAGGCATTTTCAAAAGTGTTTAACTGCAGTTGGAATTAAAAGATATATCTTCAAAGGAAGCTGTGAAGAGGATTTTCCTTTAAATGAGTGAAAATCAGAAAATTCTTGGAAATCCCATGTATCATCCATGCTTTCTAGGTACCTAAACACTTTCTATGTACCTGAACACTTCCACAAGTCTGTCCAATAGTCCTTTTTAAAGGTTCTCCTTTCATATTGATGTTTTCTGTAGATTTTGCCAGAAAACAACTCCAAAGGTGTGTAAACTCCTTAAGATTATTTTTTATTTCAAAAATGTGTTTCTATGGCAGTGTGAAGTATTTCGTTATATTTTTGAGCAGTGGGAATGTGTCCTTGCAGCTGGGATGCTTGAGATGTAATGAGGCCTAGAAGTCCTCTGCTTTTTGCACAGAGTTTAGTTCTATATAGCTGACACATTATTTGGGGAAAATACATAAGTAAACTGAGTGTCTGAATTCTGCTCTTATCAACTAACACCATTCAGACTTCTGGCGTGTTTCCTTTTCATTTTCTTTTCTCTCTTAAGTTATGCCTTGTGTTATAGCTCATTGGCTAAAGTCAACTCTTCACTGCAATTACTTCAGTCAGAAAACCCAAATATTTTCTATTTTTTTCATTCATTATGCTTTTTTATCTGTACAGAAGTGATTAGTCAAATAATGAAAAAATATCATAGTAGATAACTATTCTGTTTTACGTTTTCTGACATACAAAGCTTTTGCTCAGGCTGGAAAGCAATTATCAGGGATGGATTTTTGTTAAAGGTAGTCTATTCTGCTTGCACTATTAAAAGAATTGTTAATTAATTTTTTTTTTGCATTCCTGTGTTGCTCCTAAACTCAAAACAACCTGAAGTTATTACTGTTTAGAGCAGGTTTGCAGATTCCTATAGACCTCTATTATCCTATTAAGGCTTGTACCAATAAATCATTCGGAGGAAATGGGGATGGAGGCGGGGACCAAAGATCAAAAATAATAATGAGGGAGTAGAAAATTTAAGATTAATATATCTCAGGATTTCTGCATCAGACAAGGTGTGGAAATGTCTACTCTGGTGTCATTATTTCAGCAAAAGCTAGTGTGGATGTCCTTGTTTTGGAGTAGGTATTTTGATCTATTTCCAGCAAACAATTGAGTGAGAGAATGCTCAGTTGCATTTTAGGACCATTGTATCTGATTGCATTTTCACCATGATGAGGGGACTATGTACAGTAGATACTAAAAATGGACTGCTACATCTGCATAGCTCAAAAATGAGATCAAGCATATGTGGCACAGAAATAGCACAGAGGAGACACATAAATGGTTCAAGATTCAAAATAAAAAGATTATTATTCCACTGAATGTGCATTCTTACTGCAAGAATCTTGCATACTCCTCTGTAATCATAATATAAACCACGATATTGTTAAAGTAATATTATTTTCATGCCTTTAAGTCAGCTAGGGCTCACCCAATGTGCTTCGTAAGGAAATAAAATGGGTTGCAAATTTGTGTTTCAATGTGTAGGTATTATGCTTCTTTGTATAAAAAAGTTAATGCACTTTTTATTAAATAAAAATACAGACAGGGGGTACAAAAAGCTTTAATCCTTCTTAAAAATGGGGAATAGAATATAGTTCATTCTCCAAAAAAATGCTTTTATCACTGGTTCAGGGAATTAATTATCCTTATGAGTGTTCGTTCTTCCTCTGATTCCAGTTAATCCTCTAATATGCCAAGCAACGATGAACAACGTTTTTATCTCCTTTTAAAAATATATTATAGCTTAATGGTTTTATATTGACCTTACTAAGTCAAAAAAGTGAACTTAATTCCTGTCAAGAGCAGAAAAAAATTGGATGCAGGCATACAACTGCCTATCTAAATTTCATAACTGTTGAACTGTTGGCTAGAATCACTTGATTTGAAGGGAACTCTTGACCTCTCCTTTTGTCAGAGGAGACTTGGGCTATTCCCTCCATGGGAGGCCTGAGTACTGTAAGGGCTGAGTGAAGTGCAGAGTATTTGCAGCTCAGAGATGCCCAGAGGGGGGGATTTGTGTTGTCCCATTAGCCAAGAAGGTCAACTCAGACCTCCCTCCTGCCACCTCAGCTTCTCCTGCCAAATGGAAGCAACAGGAGTTGGTAGGATTCTGACCACACAGCAAAGCAGGTGGGGAGATAGGGCATTTTCTGGGGAGCACATGCAATCTTTGCTGCTCTGGAGGAAGGCAGAGTGGAGTCACCCTGGCACAAGCATTACCAGGCTCCAGCTCAAGCCACAAGCTAGACCATATTAGAACATGTTCTTCAGCTCTTGCTCACCATGTTGACTCTGCAGGACTTTTTTTTTCCTGAAATACATGATTCTTTCTCTGTGTTATATAAACTGTGTAGCTCAGGGCTCTAGATCTTGCTTTGGTTCCCCCATCTCATTTCCTTTCTAAATTTAAATTCTAGTTTTCTTCAGAAGATATGGGAGTTGGGCTTTTAAGTATAATTGTTGCATAAGTTGTGCAACAGTGTGTTACCCACGAACAAAGAAAATCTGCCATGAACACCTTTCAAGAGCAAGTATCGCTCATGGAATCATAGCCATAAATGGTTTGAGTTGGAAAAGACTTTAACATCATCCAGTTCCAAGTTTCTGCCATGGGAAGAGAGACCAGGTTGCTCAAAGCCCCACCTAGCCTGGCCTTGAGCACTTCCAGAAGTGGGGCATCCATTTCTGTATCCTGCTCAGCTTCTCTGGTCAATGTAATTTCAATGTGATTCCTGCTGTGGTATATAAGGAACAAACAAAGAGATGGTAATTCTGCATAATTAGTGAGTCTAATGTTATGATATTACAGCATGACATGATATTACGACTCCATACTCTACTGGTATGATTTACCATTTAATCTATACTAGCACTTTCTATATTTTGATATGCTAGACAGTGGTCTAAAGGTCTAGACAAGTGATAAAAAAACCCCATATGATTTCTTCCTTTCCCTCAGATTCTTACACAGCTTCAGATGAGTCTTACTTTTTTTTACTTCTTATTTTTAATGAAGTCAGTTCTTGTCTCATTTTCTTGGAAATTTCTCTTATAACTTCAAACATAACGTTTTCCTTATCCTTTTCTAAGCTCTGAGTGGGTTTTGATGTTCAAGAAATTGTATTTTCAATTCATGATGTGTAAAAGTGAGCACATCATTGTCAGCACAATTATCTATTATCATAATGCATATGCTAAAAAAATATTAGTAGCTGACACTAAAAGAAATACTCTACTTTGTTATCTTCTACTCTTCTACAACACAGAAGTCTTGACACTGAGATTTACTACTTTGCCACTTATTCCACAAAGAAAACAAAATAAAACAAAAAAAAAAAAAGGAAAGACCAATCTTAAGTCTGTACATTCATGCCATGTGTCTCCAGCCATTTCTAAATCAGTGGGAGTCTTGAATATGGAAAGTCTACAGCTCCTACTGAATTTTAAAATGTTAAATCAGTGCTATTTCCATATTGGTCTTGCCTGAAACATTTACGGTAACATGTTATTTTCTCTGCCAGAAATCAAATGTATTCCATACAGCATAATGAAGGACTAAGTGTGTTGATTTCAAACTTAAAAGAAATTGTTCCATTTGACACTTTGAAATGTTATTTTGTATGTATGAACCAGCAGAATATGGTATGCATAAATACAACACTATCTTTGCCAAAAGATAATCACAAGCTTTGAAACACCACTGCAATAACTCTTTCCAGGATGCTGTGATTAGAGGCCTCCTAAGTATTTATGGAAAAGAAAAAAGATATTACAGTTTAGATGATAAATAATATTAGGTTCAATCTAGAATTGCTGAAAAGAAACAACCATTTTATTTCTTGATATATATTTTAAATGTTAGGAAGTTGATGTTTATTCAGCTGTACCTAAAAAAAAAATACTGCTATAACACTTCTTCTGCAACTAACAATATGCCTTCATTAAAAATCAAGCTATTTTTTCTTTGGTTTAGAATTGTGTAGGGAGATACAGATCCAAACTCTTGCAAAGCTACAGCCCCACAGGCACTCACCATATTGCTATTATATGTGGAAGGGTGATTTCTCTCTGTGTACTAACAAAGCTGTATGGACTGGGAACTTTGACAAGTTACTCTTGTTTCTGTCCCCTCCTTTTTTAAATGAACTCTTGGAAATTCTAAATTTACGTATAGGAAGGACATGGAGATTATACGGAGCATTAACATCAAGATTTTCATTTATGGATATTTTATTGATTTTTAGAGCTTACATGTTGATGTAAGACATACACACAGAAAAACAAGTGCCTTTAAAATACTGCTGATACCAGCAGAAAAGAACAGTAACATAGATAAATATTGATTAATTTCTGTTTTCTATCCAACTATAGTTAAAGAAATTTCCCTGGCTTCAAAATTTCATATATATACACGTATAAATTAATAGTCATAACTTCTATGGAACTGCCTACACTGTATGCATTTTGTGTCACTACTATGGTTGCCGTAGCAAAATTCATGAAATAGTCAATATTCACTAAAATGTCTTTATGCTGGGTAATGAATGATTCTTTCTTTTAAGAATTCCAAGTTATATGTTAAAAGTACTTATTGTAAAATGGTTTCCTATAAGAAATTAGTTTCTTTCTAGTGTTATCAAGGCTTTTCATGCTTGAAGCTTGTTCTCTCATAAATGAAGTCCTGAAAATAGACAAATATTAAATCTATTATAGATATTAAATTATTGAATATTCAGAAACAACTTATGTTGCTAGAGGTGTATAAAATGACCTCATCCTTTATTAATAAGAAAAAAAGTGCACACATAATCTGCAGGTAGACTACAGTATATCAAAACAATTAGGTTTTGTATAATTCAAACTGTAAATTAAAAAGGATGGTTGCTATGATTGCACTTCCACTTCACAACATCAGGTGACCATGCAGCAATTGTAGGAATAGTCTCCACATGAGAAAACTGAGAAAGGGTTCATGCAAGGATGCGTGGTCCATGAGACCATCTGCTTCAGTAAGATTGGCAAATCACAGAATTTTTACTTTCAATGGGTTAATAAGTGAAAAGGAAAATAATAAACACGATCACAAGTGTCACCAACCATAATGGAAACTGTTCAGCTGCCATTTGATGGAGCATAGGCTTGGAGAAGGCCAGCCTGAACTTTATAACTCATAAGAACCTGGGCTTTATGGCTGATAACAAGGTAGAAATAAGATGAACATGAGAATTTGGATATTTGAGGAAGCCTGTGGCACCAGAAAAAACTTATTGAGAAATAATAAGATGCAGTAACTAATGAGGAGCAACGGAGAGAAACAAATATTAAAGGAGATGATCATGTAAACAGTTACCAGTCTGCTCAACAGCTGCAGCCATCAAATCTTCTTTCTGTACCCGTTCTTAATGATCTTTCTATGATCACTTCTCTACCCATGTGTGAGTGCTGCAGGGTCGAAGAGGTTGGAACACTTGAGAAGTAACAGGAACAGTAATACTGTGTGGAGTACAGACAGGACCCATGTACCTGCAGGCCAGCAGGCACAGGGAGCCCTGCCTACACAGCTGCCTCTGGCTGGTGTGGGGATGAGCCACACGGCAAGCAGGGGTGTCAGAACCGTGCAGAGGGTCTGTGCTAGTGTTGGAGGGGAAAATGAGGGTGGAGAGTAAGACAAGTGGGAGAGTTCTTGTGTGTTTGCTAGACATCACCAAGCTGGACCAGCCAGTGGGTGGGAGATCAGTGGAGCAGGTTAGAGTGTGTGGAAAGCAATGAGAGTAGCAATCAGACAGAGGATGGTGATGCTCAAGGGATCTGTGAATGTGTGTGCGTGTGTAAATCCAGAGCACAGGGGCATTTGTGTGAGCTTCGGGCCTGATTGACTGAAGGAGTGAAGAACAGAAATGGGCTGTGTAAGGCTGTGTGTTACAGCAGCTCTGGTCACTGACATACCCCCAGTACACCAGAGTGTTGTTAAATGCCACTGTTACCTGGCAGAGCTCTGTCAGTGCTCTCTGCTCATGGCTGGGAGGGACACTGCCTTGCTGCTGGCTGGCCTTGTAAATGGGAATGCAGCACCTGTGCCCATCACCCAGCTCTGGATACCCCTGAGCTTCAGCACTGGGCACCAGCACCTGGGCAGGAGAAATCCCTTGGCCCTCTGCTGGTCCTTACAGCATTTCTTGGCAGCTTTAGCATCCACAGAAATGCAAATGGTCTGTAAGCGTAACGACCATTTTCTCATCAAAGCTCCTCAGCTGTCAATTTTGCAAGAAATTCCACTGTTAAGAGGAGCAGAAGCTGATCTCATACCACCATTTGCAAAAGCACTTACCAGATAAAATACTGCATGCAATATGCATGCAATGGATTATTACAGACTTGAAGGTATCAGATTGATTACACCATATTTTGAAAATGCTGACTGTTTTTTTTTTACACATACCTAGAGCAGTAGCCAGGAAACTTTCTGTATCTGTTTGTCCAAATCAACATCAAAGTGGCTATATTGTTTTGGCCCTTGTTGCATATGTGCAAAATTGAAATTTAGTCTGATATTATTGAAAGCAGGTTTTTTGCTTTATGAAGGAAGCCAGTTATAACAAATTACCGAATTGCAGAATTAAATAATTACATTTGGTTTCTTTGTTGCTGAGAAAATTGATGAGGTTAAAACTTAAAAGAGTTCATTTTTTAAAGGTAGAAAGTGTAGGCCAGACAAATTACTTGTGTGTAAAATAGAAATGATGGTGGTTTAGTATGTATACTCAGATTGCAGGAGTGGATGTGTCAATTAATATACACCACGAAGATGAAATTATTTCATTTTTAAAGTAAACATACATATGGGATAGTGATGGATATATTCAATCTCATGACAAAGCACCTTACTACTTTATGAAAATCAAAATGCTTCACTCCTGTGCTGTTTTAAAATGGTTGAATATTGTACTATTGGAAATTTGATTAAACAAAGAAGACGGATGCCAATTTATAGGTCTTGAGTCTGCTACTAAGATCAATAAAATAATAGTGATATGTCAATAAATGATTTAAACACCCTGAGAGCAGGGGTTTTTTGTGGTTTGAGCCAAGCAATATGAGATTCATACTATCATAGAAATAAGGGTAATGATCTCATTTGAGATATTAAAAGCATATCTCTCTGCATTTCTGTATCAAGGCACAGGTCCATAGGTGTGGACTTTATTAAAATGCTAACAATAGTCTGCAGTAGCTCCACAATAAAATGTAGTGTTAGATTTCTTCTCTGTGTGGAATCAGAAGACAGATAGAGAAGATAGAGAGACTTCTAAAATGCATTTGTTTAAAAGTACTTTTGTTTGTACCTCAGAATTAGAGTGGAACACTGTGGACCTTCTCTGCACACCAAAAAAAAAAAAAAAAAAAAAAAAAAAGTTGAATTCAGGAAATCTCCCACGGCTTTGTAAATATTAAAATTATTAAATCTATAAAGAAGAAATGCTATAACAGTTTTAATGCTCTTTGGAGGTGGGCATACCTATAGGGAACAGCCTAGGTAATGTGATGCGTGTATATGGTTTATAAAAATGACACTGTACAAGCTGCAATATCTGAAACTTCTCATTTATGCTTTGTGTCTGTAACTGTGCATCAGAAAATGAAAAATGAAACAAAGAGAACTACTTCCACTGAGAAAACAGACATTTAAAATATAATAGGGAGCCTTGTGGCTCTTTGATATTGGAACTGTTTGAGCATTTTTCACTGTTTATGAAATTTATTTTCTTCAAGTAGATACATTTTTCTCTAATTGTTTAGTCTTCTCTTAATTTGTTCATGCTGTAATAAACATACCTGATGTGCAATTATATTTTTAGTTTTAGTCAAAATAACAGTTGCTATGTCATAGATCTCTCAGATATAGGTGAAAGAGGAGAAAAGAAAAACCTTGGATACAACAAAATCAATAAATGATTTGCAATACTGGCAGCTAGGTGACTCATGAGGGTCAAGAGCAAAAAAATGAAGGTTTTACTGCAGGCATTCTAGTTTGTAATCACTTAGTGACACTTTTTTTTATGCTGCCCTTTTGCCTAAGGTATAGGTAGAACATGGACACTTGTCATCACATACTCAATTTTTTCTGACAATTAGAACAGTATATTTATGAAGTGGAAAAGGAAAATTCACTGTACCGCACTTTGAGGTCAGTTGTGAGATATTAACAAGTCTTCACTATTTGATGATCACTTTGGAGTGAAACCAATCAGATAAAACAAAGGAAACCCCAATGAAACAAAGAGAAAATCCTATTTGGATTTAATTTATGGCATGCAGTAGATAATTATATGTTACAAACTTTAATTAGGTCTTCCGTTATTACCAAATAAAGGTAGAAAATTATGTTCTAGTCGTTTCTAGTGCTATCTAGAAGTGAGTATAACTTGAATTTTAAGGCATGTTCAGAAGAACTCGCAGTTGTGGTAGCACTGTGTTAATGATACTGTGCTGCCTGATTTTCCACCCAATCCACTCTGTGGGAGTTGTGTTACTACTTCAAACACAAAACAGACAGGCCAGGAGTTCACGTTCCTGAATATATTTCAAGCACATATATAATACTGACTTTTGTGATTTTTAAGCTGGAACTAGGCAGAGAAGAAGAAAAAATACAGCCAGCTTAGTGTAATGTTTAATATGGTGAACTGGCCTCTGTCCTGTCCAAGGAAAACAGTTACAAAATCAATACTATTTAGATATTTAAAATCACAGTATAAAGGATTGTAATATTAAAAAGCAATAGGGTTCCTGGTTTCTAAAGCAGTCTTGCTGTTCAGAACTGTAGTTGTGACTACATGATACAGCATATCCCAAGTGCATAGTAAGAAGAGACTGTCCTGAGCACCACATCATGATGTCCCTGAATTCTGTTCCAAAGGAAGCAGAGAATGGCAGTAGAGAAGGAGTGATGGTTTGCTGTGACATAGGATGGACAAAGGCTGGGGACTACAGAGGTGTTGATCAGGACACACAGCAGTCATCCATGGATGCAGCAAGGATTCATCCTGGGAGATAAGATTTCTGTTTTGGTTTGGTTTGTTTGTGTGATGGCTTATTTGGGATTCTTGTGGTTTTGGTTTTGTTTTCTTTTGTTTATGGTGTTTATTAATTTTTCAATTAATATTGGAAGTAAAAAAAAATAATTTTCAATATGTTGGAGAAATATATTTTTTAAAAAAGTCTAGTTTATTTTTTAACTTCCTCAGAATATTGCAGTAAACCAATAACTGTCATGTAGCACTGTCAACAAGAAAAAAAAACAAAAGAGCTCTCTGTCACCCAAAACTGGCTTGATAATAATGCAAAGAAAAACCCAAAAAACAACAACAAAAAACCCCTCAAAAAGGTGCAACAGCAAAACAAAAGAAAAAATTTCTCTGCACTGAAGAAAGCAACAAATGCATGTGCTTTACATTCTTTTAAAAGTATGCTATGTTTATGCTTTCCTTACATTTTTGGACTTCTGTATCAATGATAAGTAATGAAAGGGCTACAGGGCTTGATGTTGTATTGTTACTTATCCTGTCACTATAAAATCAGAAGAGGTGCATCTTCTGCTTTTTACATCCAGATACATAGGAAACCTTACATAGAGCTTTGATTTCACCATGAACCCAAGGCTTTTTTTCAGACAAGAAGATAGATAGATAGATAGATAGATAGACAGACAGATAGATAGATAGATAGACAGATAGATAGATGGAGAGATAGATAGATAGATACTGTGTCCTGATGGTTCAGCTCCTTCTGATGCTCCCAAATTTTGAATATATTGCTACGTTGTCTAATGTGGGTTTAGGATTCTCTGTCCATTAACATTGACATCCTTTTCATGCATCATACTGAATGAAATTTAAAGAGTTACTTCCGTGAATGTACAAAAAATTTTAACTTGGAATTTCTGATTTGGTTCTAATTTATTGATTGCATACTGGTCTATAGATGGTGAGGACAGGTATCCTTTTTATTCATAAAGCTTCTGAAAATAAATACCACTGCCTTCATACTCCATTTATAGAGGTAAAATTGACAACAATTTCATGATTTTCTGAAGAGGCCAAGGTCATTGAACAGGTGAGGAATACAAATCAGATTTCTTATGCTATTCAGAGAGTGGGTTCTAGTTTAGATATGACAAGTAAAGAGATTAATTACCTCCCCAATGATTGTATGGCAAACTTTAATATTCTGCAGAACCAAAACCAGACATACAATTTTTAGAAGTTATTTAGAATTAACTGTTCTCAATCCCATTTTTAAAATATCACTCTTTGGATCACTATAACTTCTTCAGTTAAACATAAGACTGGTTATTTACAAGATCTAGGCACTAAAAAGGATTTTAGGTATTTCATAGAGTTAAAAGCATAGGACACCTGGATATTTTAATCATAATTTCTGGTATGTTGCTAACTAAGAAGTTATACAGCTTTTACCTTGATTAAAGCCTGTCTAGGCTCAAATTTTAGATTGCACCATAGAGAGAGAAAATCAAGGACATGAAATCATGGTTTGGAATAAGATGCAGGCAAAAAATTAAAGAAAATTATCCTAGTTTTGCCACTGAAACAGTGATTTCTCTGCCAGTCTTAAAGAAAAGTTGTTTTCATTCCCAGATT
>WBND01000630.1:365276-391574 GCA_013398595.1 Tychaedon coryphoeus | reverse complement strand
GAAAGAAAGAAAGAAAGAAAGAAAGAGAAAAAAAAAAAGAAAGAAAGAAAAGCTGGTTATTTCAAGTCAGTTCTGCAGGGAAAGAAGGAAAAAACAATCCTGATTCCTACAAGAACCATGCTGAAACCATGAAACACAAGATTGGGTTATACCCATGTGTATGCTGTGTTTACTGACAGCACAGGTGATCATTTGCTCCCTGGGGGCCATGTAGGGAAACACCAAGGGGGACACAAATCCATTCACAGTGGTGAATGAGAGAAAGCTCTATCAGAAATACAGAAAACTATTCCAACCCAAATATTGTACAAATATTTTAACTCAAAATTTGAGTCCTCTCTTCCTTGGATGGGAAAAAAAGTATAAATACAATTTTAAATAATTCACAGTGCCTTTCCATGCACTCCAGTGAGAGGCAGTACAGTTATACATCGAGAGCAGAGTTATGACTTGAGGAAGGAGATGAGTATACCAGTGAATCCAATGACCAAACACTATGCATTAGTAACTTTTCCTTCTCAGTATTTTATATCCTTTAGTGTGTAACTTTCAAACTTTTTCAATTAAGATTTTCTATATTTATTTCAATCACAACAGAAAGTATTAAAGAATTAACCAAAATTCTGTCACTTAAGATTCCCCAGCAGAAATGTCCCTGCTCATTATTACCTCATCTGTTATAATTATATTTTGAGATATATCAGTGAGAGAATTTTCAGTTCCTCTGATGTGTTATTGATTAATCCCCAGTATAATCTTAATTATAAAAATGTTATGTACAATTAAAATGCCTTGGAGGAGAAGGTGTGTCGAAGCAAGAGAATTACTTTTATGAATATGCAATTTTGCAAAAAAAAATCTTACCAAAAAAACTGAGACCTCCCTTTCATGAAACCATGTTGTCTTTAAATCTTTATTAGTACAGTGCAAAAACAACCACTTGGCTGTTTTACACACCAAACTGCTGTCCTCTGGTTTATCCTGCTTTATCTTTTTATAGGATTAAGTATATGTTACTAGGCTTTTATTTCTTAGCATTATTCTGGTTTGCTAAGGCTTGCTAAAACTGAGTTGTGCAACGAGCTCCCAAGGTAATTGCCTTATGACTCTTGACTAAAGTATCAGGGATTTTTGACTTAATGGGATGAAATCTTAATACTCTATCACTTCTTCCTAATTTACATAAGCATATTGTACAAATCTTTTTGTTTTGTCTGAAAACAGAAATCAACATTCAACTTGTGGGCTTTTCCCATGCTGTTTTTACAATGAGGAAAAGCTTTTATTCTGCCATTGAAAAACTTCCAGTGCTGTATTTGCCATTTTATTACTAACAGAAACAGAAGGGAGAAAAAGGGTAAAAGGGCAAATCAGGGGAACTTCTGTTTTGAATTTTAAAGTAACTAATACCACTTCTGAGTCTTGAGGACAATTTAGGATTTGTAATAATAAGTTGAAGGCTGAAAACGTAGTTCAATAATCACAGCCATTATGACTTTAAGAAAGATAGGTTTGGTCTTCTAGATGTCAAGAACAGGTATCAACACTGGGGAAGCAGAGAAGGAAATTTAGGGGCTTGGACTTCAGAAGCTAAAGGGTGCTTATACAGTGATTAATAAATCAGGATCTTTAATTCAACTTTAATTCCCAGGAGGAGGTCGTATGTCTATTTATCTGGAGTGATGAAAAACCCTTATGCAGTTAGTTTTCTGTGATGGCACTGATGAACATTTGGTCTGCCTCTTTTCTGCTTTGGAATTCCCACCTACAGTTCCCTGGATGCTACTCCAGTTTGTATATAAATCCCAGCTGAAATATTTATTCTTATAAAGACATAAAGCAATTAAAAAGACCCTTTATAAATAAATATATATATTTGAAGAGCTTTTCCTATTGGGTCCTTTATATAATGTTATTAATCCTTTAACACATACTGAATTTCATGCAAATAGTTCCAGCAGGCAGATATCCATGAAAACCAATCCTAATATATCTTCTCAAGGAAGATTTCCATTACCTTACTTAATTAAAAATGTTATCCTAAGTGAATCTAATTCTATTAGTGCATATAAAATTTCATGCTTATAGAACATTAAGTAATCATGATGTTTTAAGCAATCAATGAGAAAGGCAGAGGAAAGAAAGTCGGTTTGTGTTGGTTTCTTTATCATAATGCTTCAGAACATGTATCTGCAAGTTTCTGCAGGACTTCCCTTGCTGTTTTCCAAGGATATCTGAGTTGCTGTGAGAGTTAATAAAAGGGTCTAATATTTTTTGTGTGGAATCCAGGCTAGTACCTGCTAATATTTATACTAGAAAAACTGAAGGTATATGCACATTGTAAGGAGATTTTGCAGAATGATTGCTGAAATCAAAATAATATTTTTTATTTCAATTATATACCTAGAAAGCAGAGAAAACCCATCACCAGTTTCCAAGATGGAAATTATTGATATTTAAATTAAAGGATTACACCTATTGAACTAAAAACACTCTTGCACTACTAAATTACTGTAAGAACTTCAAGTTTCTAATTCAAATCAGATGATGCAAGCAGGACATATGTCGTGATTTTTTTTTCAATAAGACTTCCAAGACATTTTTGGCATGAGACCTGTGGAAACTCCAACAGAACTTTTCCTGCAGTATCAACAACATATCTGAACTTCAGAAAGGGTATTTTGTTTGTCTTCATGCTGTGACAACAGTAGATCTTTGCTGATATTTAGAAACTGGATTATATAATTTCTATTCATATTGTAAAACCCCCAAAGTTCAATATATTTTTTAGATTTATATGTATGTGTATAAAAATGGTATCACATAGTCACAAATATATGACTTTTTCCAGAAGTTATTCAGATTTAAAGTACTCCAGTTTTTATCTGCTTAGTGCCATATAAACATGTTTGTCATAAAATGTTTTGTAATATAAGTCCTTCATCCCTCACCTGGTCTAGCTCATAAAATAATATGCAAAAAGTTTCAAGGTTGCACATGAAAAACTTAGTTGGAACAATTGTAATTAGTACCCTGCATTAATTAATGAACAACATTTCAAATTGGTATCCAGAGTGGTCTGAGAACACGTAGCTAAAACATCCATATTAGAACAGACAGAACGTGGGGAATACATTAACTTTAGAGCAGCAATTAATGCTTTGTTGTTGAAAGCAAAATAAAGAAAAAATTAACCTGTTAATATTATACATATGAAATTAAAATTTATAACATTCTTTATACTTAAATTCAAGAGATTCATCCCCCTTGGGATTAGAAGTTCCAAAGCAAAAAAAAAAACCAGAAAAAAGCAAGAAAAAATTCAACACTTGGGACAGGAGTTATTCCACTCTTTCAAAGATTCTCAGACTTCAAAAAGAGAAAGGGGAGAGTGAAGAAGCCATTATACTTGACAAGGAGGAATTAAATTCAGTAGTAAAAGTATTTTGTGCCTGCCAATTAAAACAACTGGGACATCCTGAAAATTCAATAGGAAAACTAAAATTATTTTTAGATGGCAAAAATGGGCAAAGACGATGCACAGAAAGTAGAAATATCTAGATATATAGAAAATACAAATCACATCTCCTTGAAAATAATGTCTATTTCTTTGCATAATATCTTTGTTTTAATACATGCAACATTCCAAAGTTATAAATTCTCTTTACCTGTTCATAGGATCTCTGGTCTGTTTAAAAGAATTCACTCTATGTGATGAAATTCATTGTTGCACAGGTAGTATTTAGGGCTTTATAACTATGGAATGTGTAGAATGAAATTCTAGTTCCTCTAAGGAGAGTAGAACTCTCTTCTGATGAATTTAATTGGTGCAGACTTCAACTTTCTGAGTGTAGACCCTCCATTTAATTCCCTCTCTTTCTGCTGATATTTTTTGAAAAGGGATCAATACAAAACTGTCCTTATCATAGGAGCAAGGAGTGGTTGGTTCTAGAAACAGATGGCAAAGACAGTGTGTCACAGCAATTCTCATGCAGAATGAAGTTCTTCCTTCTTTTCCTTTGCTTTCAAATAAGAAAAAAAAGTTTCCTTTGTAGAAGAGCCTTGCCATTCTTGTTTTGCAGACATGTTCTATCCTCCTCAAGGTGAATACTTTCCAAGCCTTTTGTAGAAGATGCACCTGAAGGATTTAGAACATTCTCATTAGAACCTAAATCTTTATCAGTGAGTCATAGGGCTTATTGTCTTGTCTCAGAGGTACAAATGCAGAACTCATTTTAAAAGAATTTTAAAATGTTTCTTGTTGTTTCCATGATTTTGCAAGACTGGAATCTAGAAATGGAAGTCAGGTTTGCACAGCATATCATGGTTGGGTTATTCTATATGAAAACAATTATCTGAATTAAGCTCCAATATAGAACAAATTTTCTGAATCAGACTCCACTGTTGGTGATTATTTGGACTCTTGTTATGTTAGGTGATGTAATGTATAGCAGCTTTTTACAAGTCTGATAGCTCATCATTAGGGTGAATTGAATACAAAATGCTTTTTGTCAAGTTTGGAGTCAAGTATTTGCAATGTGGCAAAATTAAAAACACTACACCTTTGTTATAGTGGTGTGGCTTAGGAGATGGGTGTTTGCAATGCTGTTGTAAATATATGATGTTATAATAAGCATAATTAGCAGAGGAATCAATGCAAATGGAAGCTGGTTATAGAGCCATCAAAAGAACATACCACAACTGTTAAATTAATTAGTATAATTATTTCTAGAGTATTGGCAAAGTAATAAACTTGTGCACCCTTTTCCATCCTCCAGTCTCAAATAACAAGCTGAAAACAGCTACTTGAGATTTCTACACATTACCATTTTAAAAGGTTCTTTTTATTTTTTAGTCATGGGTTTACATAGAAAATGGATAAAATTCCTTTTTGGCTCTTTTCAAAACATGTTAGTACTATATACTACTAATACACTCTCTATATATATTAAAATGTATTCTATACATTTTCTATTTTTTTTTGTATTCTCTATATATCTTTAAATAATAACTGGAAAATATTTTCAATATCTCACAGGCACTATCTACGTGTAAAGGCAATACGCAGCTAAATTGAAGAAAGTCAAAGAATGGTTTCATTTGGGAGGGACCTTAAAGAACATTTCGTTTCAACCTCTGCTGCCTTGGGCAGTAACACCTTTTGCTGGACCAGGCTGCTTCACAACCTTTTAAAAAATTCCTCTCCAGCTCTCCTGTAGCCCCTCTTAGGTACTGGCAGGCCCCTTTAAGCTCTCACTGGAACTGTCTCTATGTTTTAAACACATTTCACACCAAAGTGAAAATTGTTATTTAACTCTGGTGCTCCTAGGAAATCCATGGTATGAAGTTTTGTGGATCATATTTTTCCAGTTAAAAACTAATGGTGTCCAGATTTACTTTTTTGCACCCTAGCAGATGTTTTAAACATACCTCTCATTATTTTTATGACACATATTCCCAAATCTTGTTTTCTTGGACAAGCAGATGAGGAATAAGCTTCCCTAAAAGCTGCACATGAGACAGCCATTCACTTCCCCTATAGTCTGATCCAATAGCTTTCTATTAACCTAAGCCTTACCCTAAGGCCCTCAGGTATCTGCCCTCAATCCCTTATGTCTGCTCAAACTCTTTTTGTCTCGTTTAACCGCTGAAGACCTTTCTTGTCATTGTTGCTGTTATTAATTAGACACCCATCTGTGATTTCTTAAATCTTTTACTAAAGTTATTTGTTTGAACCAATGAAGCACAATTCTCCTTCTATTCAATTAGTTGTTTTTAATTGATCTAACTGAAGCAAGTTCCTAGCCAGTTAGCTAATTCCTTCGATTAATGAAACCAGCTGTCTCAAAGTCATGTTATTGATCATTTTCTGGCCTAAGCATCTGTTATTCCCAGCATTTTAATGGTCATTTCCAATTGCCTCAGATATCCTTATACACAATCATTGCACTGTCTTTTAACTAATTTAATTAATCCCAGGCATCTTCACTTCTCTTATTACTCGAACATTCCTGCCTGTTATTCTTTAAAAAGAAGTACCCTTCCATGGTGAGGAAACATAAAAGTGCTGATTCTCATTTCTCATGTTTTTTATTTTCAGAACACATTGCTGACCTAATTCCTAGAAAGAAATCCTTTCCTTAGTAAGGAGCTACTTCACTTCAGTGTTAAACCAGTGCTTCACTCTGTCTGCCTTCCAACCTTTGTAACTTTACATATTAAACTACAATATTTTTAGGATACATGCTCTCCCAGCAATAAATTTTGAAAACAACAATTGTTCCTTGATTACGACTAGTGTCCAAAATATTCTGATGAATAATGTCCTACTAGCTGGAACATCCATGAATTTAGGAGACAAGAGTACAGACAACTTCTGCTCATGAAGCTCAATTATTCTGATCACTGGTCCATAAAAGAGGATAGAAAATGTAAGTTTATATTTAATAACTTTCAGCAGTTTGAGACCAAGACTACCTAACTGTAAATCTCCTTTAGTCAGTGTTCACTTATCCAAAGAATGAAAAAAAGAAAAAGGAACTGCAAGAGCAGATTAAGTTATTATGAATGCTTAACCTCACCTGCAAAGTCAAAAGGATAAAAGAGAGGAATGGACTGCTGTGTGAATCTGGTATTTTCACAGAGGTATTTTTCAGGATAGTTATATCAAGAGCATTGTGGGCCTGTATCTTGCTTTTTAAATTTTTTTTTTATTTTTTTCTTAATTAGGATTCAGGATTAATCAAGGATTAAAGTTGCCTCTACTTTTTAGAAGAATGTAAACCCAAAATCTTCTTTCAGCAGCCACTTGAGTATTGAATGCAAAGATTAAACTCAGACTCTACATGTTACTTAAGAACACATAGCATTTAAATTACCTGAATAATCCTTGTAAACTGCACAGAACTGCAAAGGTAGCAGAGATAAACACACTTAATGACTGCCATTTAAATCAGAACTTGAGAGCAGTGTCCCAAGAACATAGTGGAGTACATAGCAACCTTATTTAACCAGCCATTGGTTACCCAGAATTTGCAAAGTAGATTTCTAGATTATTTTGATCTTGTAGCCAAATATATAGTTATCTGGCATTTGTGATGCTTATCAAATATTTTAGATGACAGAGGAAATAACAGAAGCAAAAATAGACTCAATTTTTCCTCTAATTAAAGAATATGGAACAAAGAATTAATTTTGCTGAATTAGCAAAGAATTAATTTGTCTTAATGCTACTAGTGCTAGAAGAATTACACTGCTAATGTCGTTTCCACCAAAGAGATGCAACACAGAGTTCGAAGAATCAAAATAATCCATATTTTCTTCCAAAAAAAAGAGCAAAATTCTCTATGCAATAGCTACTGGGTAGTACTTAGTGCTGCAGACAGTGTATATGTTAGATGATGCCTTTTTTCATCCTATTTAATATTCTTGCCATTGGGATGATCCAGCAAGATGCTTTGGCATGTGGTGAATGCTGGAAGCATTATTACAGCACAAATAGGTCCTTTCCTCCACAGCACTTTGCAGATTTGAGCTTTTGCACTTTTGGACATCCCAAGGAGCATCACTGACATTGTACTCTTTGTTAAAGCCCCTAAAAGAGTCATTGCAGACGCTGCTCTCCTGCAAGACAGTAGAATGACCAAGGAACTCAACTTCAGGAAGAACATGGAAATACAATCTATTTATAGTAACTTTTCCACAAAACCAAGGACACACTAGAGACATTTGCTAATGCAATCTCAGAAGATGAAAGGGAAAAGAAGAAAAATAAGCAAAAATAATAATTATCTTAGTTTTTGAATTTTTGCTTTTCCTTCCTTTGATTCTTCCTTTTATGGCTTCCCATTTTCATCAATTTGAATATAAATTTTAACTCTGAAAATAGTGGAAATTCTTAAATACTTTAAAAAATATCCTTGCATTCTCTAAACATATGCTAAAAAAGTATGCATCTGTGTATCAAAGCCAGCGCCATGATACTGGATCTCAAAGGTTAAACTAATACACTTTCAACTGAAATCAAAAATGGAAAGTGATAAGAAAAAAATGTTTAGTACTCTTCTTATAAAATGCAGTTTCAAGTGAGAAGTGTCAAGGGCCAAACTGATCTAAGGAATTGTCAGAATACCTCTGCAGAGAAGAAATTTGGAACACTTCAGTAAAATTATGTTGTTCAATCGCTTTTGTGAATGCCCCTTGCTGATGCTCTAATACACAGCTGATTGCAATGTGATATCCCCTAAGTATAAGCTGATATTCTCCTTCCCATTCCATAGTTGCAGTTGACCCTATTAAAAAGCTGTTAGTGATTAAATCTATTAGCATTCCTTGCTGGTAAGGAGGACTAACATGATCCTCTGAACTGAATGTCAGTAGCATGCAGGTTTCTCTCTTACACTTAATGCGCTAAGGCATTAAAATACAGATGAATATTAAGCCACACTGATTTAATGCATTGATTAATATAGAATTATGCAATAATTTTTAATGTAAATATGCAATAATATTGAGTATTTATGCATCAAATTTCACTGATATGTTCAATAAATGAAATAGCTGAATATTTTTCAGGTAAGAGTGTCATATCAGTGTAGTTAAAAAATAAACAACTGTTTTAGTGTTTAGTGTCACTATTTGCAACACGTATCTATTTCTGTTTCCCACGATAGACTCTACCTTGTGTCCTTCAATGAATCCAAAGCCCAGTGAAGCAAAAGGCTTATGTTTTACAGATATTGAATTTGTGGTGTACAGGTCACTCATGTTATGTTATTTTTTTACTCTTTACGTCACTTGCCTGCCATCCCAAATCAGCCGACAGCACTGCCTTGGGTAGAAAGCTCTTCAGTATTAGATGAGCACAGGAGCAACACAATGGTAGATAGCAAACTTGTTAAAACCCAGTGGTTAACCTTCCTGTTAACTGTGAGACTGTAAAGCCTTTATGGCCACAGGAATTGCACAGCCTTTGCTGACACTGAAACAGGCAATGGTTATTGCTAATGGCATCTGACCTAACAAAGCTTCTTTGGGAATAACAGAACAACTAGGATCCTGAATAAAATAATGTGTTTTAATATTGCCTTATGGAGGATATTTTATCCAATAGTTTTAGCTGCCTGTGAGAATATTCTGTTTATATTTTTTTCTTGCACTGGTTTCAATATTGTCAAACACAAATAATTTCATAACTCAGTGTTTGAAAACATTTTGCATTGGGTCCTATTCAATAAATCTTAACTAGAAAACTAACAAAAAATGCAAAGGTTTTCCCCAAAGGGGGCAAAAAAATCAAAATACAGGTATTCTTTTCAATGAAGTGGTCTCATTACTGTGTAGAAAAACAATATTTTTTTATCTTAGTTGCTAGTACTTGAAGTTTCTGAGTATTAGAAAAAGAACCATATATCCCAAAATTAAACAGACTGTTTTCCTTCACAAGAAAGACTCTAAAATTTACAAAGAAACAACTGAAAAATAGAAAAACTAATAAATGTTGACTCATAACTGCTGTGTAGTTCTCAAAATGAGTTTTGCACACAATATAACAGAGCAATTGCATAATTACAAAAAAATCAAGTTTTAATTTGTATTTTTTAATAAATTCCATTATGCCATTTGTAAACTATTTTGTGTTTCTGTTCACAAATTTTCCAATGATTTGTTTTGTGGATAATATTCAGAGAATGAACATAAAACTGTTGCGATTGCTTCTAGAATAGAAATTCTGAATATCAAAATAGTAGAATGAGTTGTATGCAATGTTATATTGGAAGAGGAACAAGGTATGCTGTTTATGTAGTCTGTGATACTATATGAGAATGATGTTCATTGTTTCACAAAGCAAAAGGTTAAAAAATAACAGAAAAGAGTCAAATTGTTCAGATTTCAGAGATATTTCCCAGATGGATGTGATATTGATAATTTTTTTAAAAATTACTTAAAATGTGTAACTTTGTGTTTAATTTTCAAAAAACCCAAACAATTATTAGGGGTTTGTCTAGTGACTATTTATTTCAGATGATTCACCCAAACACACAGAAAAGCTCTTCATAGCAAGACAGTTGCTAGTTACTTATATCGACAGAGACCAAGGACATTTTTACGAGCTTCTGAATTTTGGGTTTTTTGCTTCTCCCTTTTCTTTTTTTTATCATTTATTGCAGAAGTCAATAAATCATGTTGTCCTAGAAAACATATGGCTTTTCTTTACACCTCACCTCTTGTCTACCTGACTGTAACATAAGCACATTTATACTCTGTTCTGGCAAATCTTGTAGAAATGCTTCAGGCAGCTCTCATTCATTTTGGGGAAAGAACCCATGGACTCTGGTATGAAAACACCATTGTAAGACTTCCAAACCTGTTTCTCTCTGCCTGTTTTGATCTTTGATAACTTTGCATCCATCACTAAGGTCACAAAAAATTATGGCAAAGGATTTCAGAACATTTTCAAGAAAAAAGGAAGTTTTGAAGACAGCTTGTTTTCTTTCTTTTGGAAAATTGACACACAGAACTATTTTGTTTTTTTATGTTAATTCAAATTAATCTTTTTCTGAACAGCCAATGAGAAGTGCATTAATGGATAAATATGTAGAGCAGTTGTTCATCTAAGTATCTTAACTATTCATCTCATGGTATGAGCAATTTCATGTTGTTTTGAGCTTTGAGCTACTAATACGAAGACGAATGTTAAATATAGGATTTTTCTGAAGAATTTTCCTTCATATAACACATATGAGGTGTTTTGATGAATTATCATTACGATGGGGAAATTATTTCCAAGTGCAAATTCTGATGGACATGGGATCCCTGCTGTGGGTGTGATTCATAGGTTTTAACCTTGTAAAGTTGTCACTGGATCTGGTAATGACATACTTGAAATTTCTGGCACTAAATGTATTGCAGGCTAGAATTTTTGTCTATTCTCTTCGCTTTTTAAAGGCTAGTTGAAGCTTTGTTGAATAAATCTAAGTAGAACATAATGAAAATAATATACTTGTGATTTTTTAATTAAGTAGAAGATCTGGAAACTAAACTACATGCATGTGTTGAAAGTTAAAATTCAAGTTAAATATCTTAACCTGTTTCCTAGGAAATTTAGCAATTAAGTCCTCATGTATCAGAACTGACAAAAAAAGTAGAGGGACCTCAGGGACCTACTGCTTATCCTGTAATTTTGACAATGTCTTCTGCCTTAAAAAAAATGCTTAACTGTGGAAGTGTGTAAACTGCACAACACTGGTGATATTTCAATTACTCAAGGTGATAAAAGGTTGTCCTTCTGTATCTGCTCAGCACTGGTTTCACACTGGCACAGGAAACTCCTGTTTAAAAGCAAATTGTGTTCTCTGTGTAGAAAGACTTCCCATTAGGACAAAAGTTTCCAAGTAGCCATTTTCTGAAATTCCTTGGTAATGCTTTTTAGACAGACACATAAGGTGAGCATGGTCTTTTGTTTCCATGAAGTGAGCAGTTAATAACATCTAAGATGAACAAAATATTTGAATATTAGTTTCTCATATTACTGTTACTGTCCAAAGCAGAGAAAAATAGGAAAAAACACAAGAAACCAAACAACAACAACAAAGAACTAAAGCTCAAATAAATTGATTTTTTTTTTTTTTTTTTCAAAATTCAATACGTCTCATCCACTATTTCCACTAAAAAATGACAATTTTGTGTGTCTGGATTTGGATTCATGAAGATCTCCTACACTGACATGCTCTATCAGATATTGTTCTGACTGTTGAAGTACATGTGAAACAAACACAGCAGTACTTCCCTCCAGGACTCTGACTTTCTTTGGTGATATATTTTTCACTTCTTTGGGGTTTCTCCCCAACAATCTTTCTTCTACTTTGAAGTTCCTCTCTCTCTTTTCTATTGAAACAAAAAAATGCAGAAATACAATTAGCTTTGCAATCTCCATTTTTTGTTTTATTTGAGGTGAATAACATACTGAAGCTTATTAAAATTAAATTGCAGAATAGTCTTAAACATGTTTTACATTACTGTCTGAAGCTTCTTTGCTCCGTTTAAGATTTATTAGTGTTTTGATTTTATTTACCATTAGAGTAATCTAGATAGTGATGTCTGTCCATATTCTCAGGGAAGGATTAAGTTCTGCCAGTAAATACATAAAATTTTTAATGCATGAAGAATTTAACCTTAATTTGTTTTGAAATTTCCATTTTCTGGAAATTTCAGTGGTTTTTTCACATTAAATAATAGACAAAATTTGTTTTTCTTGACAGCATTGACTTACAAAAATACTATTCTGTAATACAATGGAATATTTTCTTACAGATCCTACACCAATAAGCAGCTTTGTTTTTTTGTTATATCTTTATACCCATTTGCCCTTGCCATGTTGCTTGCTTGAAGTAAATATAACAGGTATCAAAATAGCCAAAATAGTGAGCTGAGATAAATCTCTGTATTTTGTGACAACTCAGGATTCAGCATTTCTTGTGCAGGTTTTCTGATTAGTTGTGCATCACTGAGAACTAAAATGCTCATGATGTTTTCCTAATAATATCTGATTTAGCAATATAATCTCATATGTCTGCACTATGGAATGGTTTGTGGAACAGTACAAAGATATCCTCAATGCTGGCTGGTGTATGGAATAAAAATGCTAAATCGTATTAGCTATTATAAAGACAATAGAATGGAAGGCAAGGACATTCTAATTTTAACAATTAATATAGGATTTGAGAAATTCTGTTTTTTTTTTTAAAGGGTTACTGTATCTTTTTGTTGTTGTTGCTAAAAATGTTTTCTAAACCTTTCTGAATTCAATTAAAATAATATATGTTTTGCACTACACATATCTACATGTTATTTGAGAATGCTAATGTACTCTATAGAAGAGAAAGGTAAATAAAGGAAGATAGGTTGTCTCCCAGTTCATTAGAAACTCTGCAGCGGAAAATCAATATTCACTAAACAGAGTACAAGAAAGGTAAAAGAAAAATCTGTCTCAAAGCATCTCACTTAATAATACTGAGTATATTTCATCAGCAGCTGAATATAAAGTGTAGTATAAGTCAACTATGTATAGTAAAGTCTAATGAAATTTAGTAAAAGCTGATGTTCTTTTGCAGAGTTTTAAAAGCCATTATTGCTTTTCATGATGCAATAAAATTTCAGTGATTATGAGGGTACTAGAGAAGAGTTATCAATATATCTTTGGTATATAAATTGGAAGAAAGCAGCTCTTTCAACCAACCTGATTCCACCATAAAAGTTTCAATATTTGATTCCCAGACTTGGGGCATGGTTTTATGCATGTCAAAATCTCTTTAAATATACTAATCTGGAAGACATCAGTGGCAAAAGTCCAGTTCATTCCACTGAATTAATGATTTTATCCTTCAAGTTCAGTCCAAAGTTTAATATCTTTGGGGATTTGCTTTGTTTTGTTTTGTTGTAAGTCAGACCACATTAAATCCAAGCTGGATGTCATAAAGCTGTGCCCTAAAGCTAAGCAGAAGATAGTGGTTGAATGAGGGAATTTCTGTGTGCAATTTCATTGTCTTGATACAGTAGATCAGAATAGAATCAGAAAACTATTTTATTGACTTAGAAAAACTGCAAACTATTTGTGCTGGGTTTTATGAAATTTTTGCAGCACAATGTTTTCATGGATTTGTTGAAATGTTTTGATTTATCATCATAAATAAAAACCTAGAGTTAACTTTCAGAACTAAAGTAAATCAGTTTTCATTCAATTACTGCTAGGAAAAAAAACACTTGCCATATTAATAGTGTTATCTTCTTCAAATAATGCCAGGTAATGTGATTTGAATGATTACTATTTTAAAAAGCAGCAGCAGTAGCCATTCAACATATTGCAAGTCACAAGCAAATGAATGAAACACAAAACCTTGAAGCATATATCTAGGAAAAAATTGCATCATTGAAAACTGCACATGAATGATCAGGATGTACATTTTTAAATCTGAGAATGAAGAAATCTATGTATTGAAAACTCAGTAGCTGCAAGCCTTAACATTAAATGTTGAATTAAATTTAAATTAACTAATCATCCACCCAGAATGGATTTGAAATAAAGAGAGATCCATTTTCGAGGCTTGACCCATGTATGTGTATATCATCCAAAATATTAGACATTTCAAATTCTGATTCTCATGGGAAGGTAGAACAGCCACTTGAAATAGCACTTATGTCACATCTGCAGCCATTGCATTGTTGTGTCAACTGCTTATCAGTTTTCCTTCAAAATAGATAACGCAGCACAGGTACTTCTAGATCTAGATTCATACCTTCCTAACCCATGTCTCCTTGGTATGATGAATGATCTTTTGAAGGTAGCTTCCTGAGGTACTGGAATAGCCTACATTGTGGCATTAGGAACAAAAGATGTGTGAATATAACAGTAAAGTCTAAGTGAGGTGTGAGATCAATCATACCTCAAGAATGTTCATATTTTAAAAGGTGCTGATTTTTAATTTTTAAAAGTGATTCTATACAGGATTTGATAATAACTGATAACATATCCCCAGCATGTCAAAAGTAACTTTTTTTTGTGATTTCAGATTTCCACTGGAAATAGAGATCTATCCTGTATTTAAGCAGGAGAATTTTGTGGTGTCAAAAACAGTTCCTGGAGAAGCTTGACTGTTTTTTGACTTGCCAAGCATGTCATGGTTTAACTCCAGCTGACAACTAAGAACCACCCAGACATTCCTGCCTTCCCCCTGGCAGACCACAGTAGCGATTATGAGGAGAATTAAAACTATCCCAGCCAAAAACCAGCACAAGGGACAAGTCCCCTAAGGTTTTTAGAGAAGAAGTCATTATTAATCCATGTTTTTGACTTATCTTTCACCTAGCATAAACCACTGAGATCTTTCTATCAGAGAGTGGATATGGGTCATAAATCCTAGGTAGTGACATTTTCCTGTCATTGCAAGAATGATTACATTTTTAAAGTAATTAAAAGAAGATGCCCTGTTTCTCCAGGATTATTAGTTCACAGTGCACTTTTTCTCCTTATATATATTTGTTGAACAGGTGACGTATTTCAAATGTTGTTTATGTCTTAATTTTTGTGATCACAGATTGTCATTTAAAATCAGGAAAGAAGAGTAAGAGCACAGCAATAAAAAAACAGGTGCTAGCGTAATTCTATAGCAGCTGGTAGATTATAAAAGTATGTGATTCAATTGTTTGCCTTTTCTGCCTTTTCTGCTGATCTTTGGCAGCCATAAAATTATAAACCAAGGAAAAGCAAAATTGAAGATTTTTCTGTGGATCTTGGCACCCAAAGTAACAGAAGAATTGCTAAATGAGATGTTTGGAAGAGTATGCTCAGTTTAAAAGACAAAGAAAACATATTTTTTCTCTTTATTATACTCATAAAAAGGTTCAGAAAAATACTAGAGTTGCAAAATTTTAAAAATGGAATAGATAAGAGGAAATTTACAAAATTATTCATGATCTGAACTACCTTTTTTTCTTTCTTTCTTTCTTTTTTTTCTTTTACTGCAAAATACAAAACAAACCCAGAAAATCTTCATGTTTGCTTAGTTATTTCGTTTGGAGTTTGGGTTTTTTGGAGGTTTTTTTAAGTGGTGTCTGTAGCACATACAGAAAAAATAACTTTTAACCTGGAAAAAGAAGAGACACAGTAGAAAATTCCACAACAGGAGGCAATGTTGCATACAGAGCAAGTTTAGAAAGGGTTTATATTTTTTCTTTCTTTACAGTGCCCACATTGGGGGTTTATCCTTTAAGATAGGTCGCCAAATGAAGATAAACAGTGCTACTTCATTATTTGTCCCTAGTATGAGCAATCTTCTTTTGTCAATTTTTTCTTCTCCTTTTTTCCATCTATTTTCATTAGCTACTGGTCAATTGTTATTGGTTTCCTTTGTTCCTGACAGCGCTTCTTATTGCAAGTTTTCTGTTTCCTGCTGTTTTTGATTCAGTTCTCATACTGAGAGATAACACTTATACTGGACACATGAGACATGTCAAAAGCCTTCATTTGATACAGAAAACACACTTAGGAAAATGTATTTTTACAGTCCACTATCCTTCTTCACAGTGGTTCTTAAATGATTGGGGCAGGAAAATAGGTCACAGAAATCTATCTTATGTAGAGCTATGTAGTATCATTAAAACAAAATGTTACTGATACATGAGATGAATTATTGTCACTGTCTGGGTGTCTCTTTAGGCACGAGACCTCCTCAGAAGGACATGCAGGCAGTTTGGGATTCAGGGTTTTCCTGAAGCCGCCGGTGAAAAACTGCTCGAGACGATCTTCTGCTGTTTCAAGGCTGTTTATTATATCTTATCTATAGAGTGTCCCAGCCAGGCCGACACAGGTCCTCTCTACAAAGTGACCATGACAGAAATGCCTCCTGGAGAGGCAGAACCTTATCTTTTATACTCTAATCTACATCTTCAATATTTACAGTTACTTTCCAATACAGTACAACTTTATTCACTGTCCAGTTTTTGTCCCCATCCAATCTGTGGCTCCCAGAATGCAACCCCAACATGGATGACATGAAGGAGAAGGAAGAAGGAGCCCACCACACCCCAAATCCTCCATCTTGACCACATGGCCCTTAATGTAAACAATCCAAAAACCTACTTATTCTACACTCTAATACTCTAATTTACACTCTCTTTATCTTCAGGGCTTGCATCTCTTCCCTCAGTGTTGGTAAATTTTCCCAAGGAGCTAAATCCAGCCCCTGAGGCTCTTGGGCATCACTCAGGGGTCTCAGAGGGGTCTGCCAGGGGGGTTTTTGGATCCCCAGAGGAGTCAGGGGAATGCCCTGGACTCCCACAAATTATCAAATGAAACACACATGCATAGTTTCAACCTCATTTCATCTTAAGTTCTAAACAATTTTTCATTCAATATTCAGTTAGTAAATATAAATATACAAATAGCAAAACTGGTACTGCATTTTGGTTACTGCATCAAAGAAGAACTTAAAAACTCTGAGACAGGGATCATGAAACAACTTTATCTGCTGAATACCGAGTATGCCATCTAATCTAGTTGTGGAAACTTCCTCTATGGTTGCTGAAGAGCAAAGAAGTTTTACAAGGTAATTTATATCATATACACACATACACACACACACATATATATATGTATGTATGTATGTATGTATGAGCACAAAGTAGATGGGATTACCTAGTATCTTTGTCTTCACTGATTCTATAGGGAGTTTTAAGTTGGTCTCTTATAGTACATGTATTCAGCAGTATAAAGTGCTGTGTGATACATAGACTGGTCCTATCCTTGTTAGACATTGGTTTAACACTTCACACTGCAGCCATCTGCAAGGTAGATGCAATATGATAATGTGTCATTTGCAAAGCTGTCTCAGGAGATCTTTTGGGTGAATTCTGCCAGTGTCATTTACGAGTTATTACCCTCACACCTGAAAAACACTCAACTTCTACTTTTTCAAAATACATGATGCTCTTGTGAAAGAAGCAATTATCTGTGAAGCACTTGCATAACTGTGGTTGGCAGTCACTTATCAATCTGCAATGTTTACATGGGCTCAACATTTGGTCTTTTGAAGCATAGTGAAGGAAACCAGCTAAGATTGCCAGGATAACATAAAGGGTAGTAGCAGCTAAGATGATCATACTTTCTAGACACAAGGAAGGATATTTTGTTTGCTGATCTCTAAATAGAGAGATTATACAATAACAAGGGCTAAATTTTCATATAATGGGAAGAATTTCAGAATCTTTCTGAAATTACAATTGAAAATATCTTTCAATGCATCTTCATGTAGGCTTTCCTGGAACAAAGATGTCTCCTTAACTTTCATAACACAATCAATAAACCATTCATTGAAGTTAAAAGCCACTAACTTTAGTATTCCTGCTGTCTATTTCAACTTCCTATATAATTTTATAATAAAATGAATCATACAGCTTAAGATTCTTCATTGCAATATTTTTGTGGCTTTCAGTCTGTATATATCATAGTGTGAGTATGCTGTGCAAACTCTAGAATTTTTAGAGGAATTATTTAGGACAATAAATTAGAAAACATTTAAAAGAGGAAACAGTTTTGTTAAATTCTCTACAAGCTCTATTTTTTTTTTCAATTGTACCTTTTAGACGAGAGCTCTCTTTGTTTAATTCCCATTTCCTCCTCTCATTTTCTTTTTAGATTGTTGACTTCACCAATTTACTGATGGAAAAAAAGTTCTCCCAAGTAAAAATCAAAATCTCAAACTCAAGTTCAAACCGCTCTTTGAACTGTGTATTGGACATCAATTCTTATTGAAAAGTAGCTTCCCATATACTTTATTTTAAGATGCTAAGTACAGTTTCTATTGGAAAGTTTAAAGAATTAATATGATTGGGATTGTTAAACACCATTAGTAGCCTGTCTCTGCCAAACCACAGAGTTAAGCAAGGTTTTCTTGATGAAGATCTGCCCTTTCCTTAACCTGGGCTGGTTTTCTCTCATGCTTTACATCATTAGCCACAAACAGAGAAGGATGCTCTTATTTTCTAATTATTATCATTTTCCAAGCTGTGCTTCATATAAATAAAATTTCATATAAACTACCTGACCAATGCCAAAATATTCAACCCAGAATATTCTGTCATAAGAAAAAAATCAATATTTTTGATTTTTATATTTTTGACTGAAAATGTCTGTTTATGTTCCCAGGTTTGCCATTAAGTCTTACTCTTTACTTGTCTGTGCTACCTGATAGGATTGCAGCACAACTCACCCTTCTGAGTATAAGGATTTTATAACCTGCTGTTGCCAAGAAAGACACCTGGCTATGCTTATCTTTCAATAGCTGTTTAATAGCACTCCCCAGCCAAAGTAAGCCACAGCCTTAGCTTTACTGAGGAACTGTGGAGGAAATCTGTCAGGCACAGTGAGCTCTCATAGCTCAGAGAGTTTCAAGACTTTCATGGAGACAGGTGACCAAGTAGGTAGAAACATACTAAAAAGAATTTTGTCATTGAAAATTGATGTGGATCAAGGGAGCAAGAACGGATAAAGGAAGATCAATGTTTATGGGAATTTTAAATTTGAAACTATGGTAGCTGGTATTTGAAATTTTTGATCTAGTGTAGTCTCTCCTTTTAAAGGCAAAAATCGCTTATTGAACACCTTCTTCAGCATAAAGTAACAATTTACATCAGTCTTGAGCTGTACAAAAGACACCACGAAGGCCTTGCCCTAGTAGGTCTATTTCTGAAGCTCTGAAGAGTGGTAAAAAGTGATTTATTTGACTAATACTGAGTACATTCTGGTTTTAGATAATTAGCAATTACTTGATCCAAAACTCCCTTCAAGTTCTGTATAAGATTAAGGGTTTTGTAAGGGTAGTATGAACTACTGACATATTTTAACTTTAGTCAAGCTCTGTTCAAAAGTTTTTAAGAAATACTGATGCATTTCCAGGGGATTTTTTCACATCTTGAAGAGTGCAGAAAGCCATAGACTTGGTTGCCTGGATCTGCTAGTAAAATGCCATAATATGCCAATATTTACCCTTATCATCATCAATTAGCTCTAGGCAGTTTCACACTGAATGAGTTCAGTTCAGACAACCCTTTGCTGGCTGCTCTGGACACATATTGGTCAGTTGCATAAAAAGATGTTTTAGGTACTTCAGTTACTCTTTGCCTGGCAGATGACAATAAAATGAATAGCTCCTGAGTGGGGAGGAGGTCACAAAGTAAAAGTTTTAAATGAGAGCACTCTAAATATGCTCTGACACAGATTATTTTGAAAATTGATGTGATAATAGTGAGCACTGGGATCACATTTACCTTTAATTATTTGCATACTCCAGTTTCATTTTTTAGCTTTAAGTTGATCAAAGCCTGAGATATGCATGCAGCTTGAAAATAGTACGACAGACCAATTGGAAAGATAAATGACTTATACCCTTTTTATGACATAACACAATAGGCATGTAAAAGGGAAAAAATATATTAAATTAAAGTAGATTTTTCCCCTATAACCAAGTGATTTTTCTTGGTGCTTGTGAGGAGAAAATACATTTTATGGATGGCAACATTATTATTACTATTACTATTATAACTACCACAATTATTTCCTTTCACAGTGTAGATTATACATTTTGTTTCATGGTGATAAATTTCAATTTTATTGTTGAGTAAATAATTTCATTGCTCAGGGGAGGCATTAAAATCGGCAGTTTCTTCTAAGTAGTCTCTCTTTCACTTAAGAGTTTCAGATACACCTACTATAAATAAAAATAAAAGATTATAAAAAAAATCTTTTATAAAAAGATTATAAATAAAAAAAAGATTATGCACATTTTATATTTTTTATTCTTTTATTATTTAAAATAATATTGATAGTGATAATTTTGAATAATAGTTTGCTGTGCAATTCAATTTTTTCTGTACCATTAATGTAAAGCAAAATCCAAGGTCTTCTCTATGAAATTGTCATTTTTTCACTATGACTTGACTATGAATTTGACACTCAGAAGTTAATATTCTCTAGGGAAAGAAATGTAGTTCACCATTTGTCAAGAAAAAAGTTTTCTTTGTTTTCTTTTCCAGTGTTTAACAAGGTTATTGGTGTTTTAATTTACCTTATACGCTAATGGATACATGTAGATGCATATATGAATTTTCAAATAATATATAAATAAATCCACGTTATAAAGGCTATAAGGATTAAGCGAGCCGTAATAGGTCAGACCAAGCATAGATTTTCTGTATGTTATTTCTATTTTTATACAGTCTTTTAAGAAATTTTAGTTGCTAAACATTTCCATGTCATTACACGGAGAATAGATTTTAAAATGTTCTTTTGGGGGCCAACTGGAATTCATCTGTGCTGTGACACATTTTGAAGTAGCCTTGTTTCTTCTGTGATAAAGATGTACAAGCAATTTGGATACAAATTAGTATTTTCTCTTCTCTGTGCATAGAAATGAACTTGATTAGTTTTGAATTCTAGCATTTCTAACCTTTAGGCACACAGTAATCTGCTGTAACCTTGGATCCCAAATTTAAAGGCCAGACTTCTTTTGCATAGTATAGGAAACAAGGTATCTACAAGTAAAAGTCACAAAAAGCTAACAGCTGTTCACAAAATGAGAATGCCAAGATATGGGAGCACCCTAAGACTGTTATCTAGAACACTTGGTATTATATATTCACAATAAAGTATCCTCTTCAGGAAAAAATATCCAGTTCCAGTTCAGCTGTCTCATAAATCCTCTGCTCCTCAAAAACTCTTTATTTTACTCTGCAGTCCAGAGTTCAAAGCATTAGGAGAAAGGAATCTGTTTCCAAACATTTTTACTTCCTGATTTGGGGTTCTGATTAGATGAGAGGGTTGAATTTAGGTCTGTTTTAATTGCAAATAAGTATTCTAATCTTTGCAGAGCTGGATCATCTTTTCTGAGCTTGTCTTGAAGCAATTTTATTGTGTATAAATTATTAAGTATTCACTGGCATAGGAATGGAAAGAGAGGTTTCCAGTATCTCATGGGAGTACCCTAATCATCAAGATATTGGATATCCTAGTGTGAACTCCTCTCGGTATACAATTCAACCTATTTCTCTTTGTATAAATAATTAAACCTGATTTTGAAGCAGAAACTTGTAACCTGACTTTTCTGTATCCCAAAGGAGAACACCAAACAACAAGCTGTACAATCATGTTTGCAGTTTCTCCTTCACTTTCTCAGACCCATAGAATGTTCAATTATTTAATAGGAAGGGAAAGAGTCTCAGCTGGAAAAATTGCTAATCATACTAGTTAATAGTCTAGATGTAAAGATATTGCTTTGGAATTCTAACTTTTTAAAAATTCAGCTCTCTTTATAAATGGGACAAAATAGGAATTTTAAGATCCTAATTGACAGAATCTGTTTATTTCAGTTTCCTCTAAATAAAGTCTCATGTAGCTCAGCACTGAGCTAGTAGGAGGGAGGAAACAGTGGAAAAGACCTTGAACTCTCCCATAGGAATATCTAATCCCATAGTGATTCTGAATTTGTAGAATAGCACCTTCAGGGCCCACAAATCAAATGTAAGTAGTGGAAAGAAAGTAAGGAAATATAAGTGAAAACTTATTTTTAAATACTGTTTTTTAAGATCAGGTGTTGCATTCAATACCTCTAAATATGTGCATTGAAAATATGCTTCAATAATCAGATTCTTCATTGATTTGTGTCTATAAATTTTAGATGTGTATATGTGTATCTCAGTAAGAATGACTAAAGTACAGACAGGATATTTTTACAGTAAAACATAAATTCTACACATGAATGTAGACGAAAAAAAGAAGATGTTATCAAGCCTTAATAAAGAGAAGGAATTATTCAAAACTAGTTTTAAGCTATTGAGACTGATATGTGATTTTCCAAAGCAGGCTAAGTTGACTGGCAGCTTTATATGTATCAAACTCCTGTTTAATTGTCAAAGGTATACAAAAATTTACCAATCCACTCATTGTAAAAAGTAAAACATGAAAGATAAAATTTTATATATGGGTAAAAATATAAATTATAGCTGTAGCAGGCTGAATTACTGCTCCTAACTGTTTCAGCTTTGGTCAGAAAAATGCCAGTACTATAAATTGCCTAAATAAAAGGGAATTTGATATCAAAGTGAGTTAAGGTCTACTGAAGTAAAGATCTTTGTGATAAAGTGACTTTCTTGTCCTCTGTCAAAAGAAGACAAACATAACCCACATTCCTTTAGTGAAAGTACAGAAGAATCAAGTTTCACATCTGGTGTTCCAGTGGAACCTGGCCAGCAAAAGATTTTGACTTGAGCTGAAAGGAGCAGAAAGAGTTTCCACAGGAGATTGTACAAGTGGACTTACCTAAACAATTCCAACAATTCTGGAAAACAAAGAGAACTTTGGAAATTAACTAGTGATTATAAATAATAGTAATTAAAATATATAATAATAAGTTTGCATCCTTACAGCAGTTATTGTTTCCTGAGTCACCTTTAGACAGATATAATAGAACCATAGATTCAGATGCTCAATCACTGAGCTTTCCTTAGAAAGGAATGCTGCTCTGGCAGTTTGTTTCTGTCACCTTGCATTACATCAGCACTTAGCCTATTTTAGGCACAACAGCAACAGGTTCTGACCAGATTCCCAACGAGTTCTCTGAATGTTCTGTTGTACAGATTTTGTTAGAAACTTTAACAGGATGAAAAGTCAGTGTTAAAATAAAAAAATGGTTTGAAAGAAACATGGCTCTCTATCTAAAGTAATAAAAACAGCAAATACCAAGTATTAGGAAGGAGGAGGAGTTTCTCCAGATGCTGCAGTCTGTGTGAAACCATGGTGAGGCAGGCTGTCCCTCTGCAGCTGTGGAGGTCCATGGTGGAGCAGATGTCCACTTGCAGCCCAAGGAGGTCCCCAGTGGATCAGGGATCCACCTGCAGCCTGTAGAACACCTCACACGAGAGCAGGTGGATGCCCAGAGGAGACTGTGACCCTGTGGGAAGCTCACACTGGAGCAGGCTCCTGCAGAATGCATGGAGAGAGGAGAGCACAGTGAGCGTGTTTGCTGGCAGGACTTGTGATGCTGCAGGAGACCCACACTGGAGCAGTTAATGAGGAACTGGAGCCAGAGAAAGGGGCCTGACTGGAGAAGTCCACAGAGGATGTCTCCTGTGAGAGGTGCCCATGACAGCAACTGGTGAATGACCTCCATGTCCTTGTCTTGACCAATGAGCCTTTTGTTACACTTTCTCTCCCCTGTCCAGCTGTGGAAGGGAGTGAGGGGCTTTGGTGAGCACCTGGAATCCAGTCAGTGTCAACCCACTACATCCAGTAACAGAATGGGATCTGTGGTCTATAGCACAATAGGATTCATTAAAGAAATCATGGGCCTCTCCATGTTTGTTTGTTTGGGGTTTTTAAAATGGAATTTTTGGAGATAGAAACCCAAACAAAAAAAATTTATTTTTAGATGTAATCTAAATATTTAATTGTTTAACCTGTAGGACATATCAGTTTATTTCCATATTGAGATTAAATTTATCTAGCTCTTTTTGTTGCAGTTTTTTGACTTTTAATGACCGATCTGGGCTATTAAGACAACTTTTGGAAAGCAAACCAGCCAACTGCAACACCATCAAATTCATAAATCACATTGCCTTGCCACTTCAAAGTCTGCTCTGCTGCTGCTGTAACCAGAGAGCATATAATTTCCAGTAAGTTGCAAGGGAATAGGTTTATGTAAAAGCATCAAACTGTTGTTTTACTTGAAGAACTTATGTTTCAGCCTGTCTGCCTTTCTTTCTGGCCTCACATAATCAGACCTACTGAAGTCAGTAAATAATACGCCACTATTAAATTTTTTTGTTATATTTCTATATTTTAGATGCTTCTAGAAGTAAATGTTGTAATTTTATCAGAATATACTTGCATTTCAGCTGTGCAATTTTCAGTTCATATTATTGGAGTACTTTGGAATTGTGTATGTGAATTCACTGCAAGGGTTGCATAATCTGAAACTAAAGGAGCAGTTGGGTGTAAGGTTGCTTGTAGTATCTTGTGAGGGCTGAATGTTCAGTAAAGTACTGAAGTACTGTAGAGTTGCTTTTTACCACTGGGAGATTCTGTCATTCAAATTATATTTCTAACAGGACAAATAATTTTATGGAAAAAAAATATGAATTCATTCTCAAAATACCATGGAAATTCTTTATCAATCATGCTGTATAGGTACTCTCAGACAGTGTAAAATCAGAGCTAGAAATCCTTCAGACTGAAGAAGCTGTGTCTAAAAGGATCTTGAAAACAATTTAGCATGGATTGCTTTTGAACTATATTTTGAGGTAAATTTGAAAGACGTGTGAAACATGGATGGAGATACTAACATATGCTAGTTCCAGGGGGCTCACTAATGGTTGAAATGCTGAAGGTGCCCAAGAAATTAATTATTAAATACATAAGGAAAGATGCTGTCACAGACCAGTGCAGACTGAAAAAGAACAGCCTGACCTAGCTCTATACTATGTAGTTTTGGTGTTGACTAATACTGTGGTAGTATTCCCATGGTGATCAATGAGAAGTCGGGTAAAATAACTTTAGAAAAACTCCATGAAGGACAGATGCTCTTCAACACTCAAACTACGTTATGTTGAAGTACCTAGGGTACTTCTGAACAACCTTAGTCTTGAAAAAAACTAATTTAAAGATAAACCAAATCTTCTGATTTGTTTATTCTGTTCCTTAAAGGTGTTTTTTTTTCTTTACTAGAATATTTTTTGGCTATTTGAGATCACACTATGTTCGTAATTTTTTTCCTCATTTTTCCATATTTCCTGCGAGACTAGGCATTATGTGTATGTCTTCCTCAGTTAACTGCTGCGTCAAACTGCTACACAAACTTTGTGTCAGGGTATCACACAATGAAAATATCACACCTTATCTTTGAAGAGGAAGAGTGAAGTATTTTAAAGCCAAAGCTGAAGTACAGATAGCAAGTATAAAAGAGTCACTATTAGAAGAGATGCTGTTGTAATGGCACCCCCTAGACTATGTCTGTACACATGCTTGTGTTTGCACATTGTATAATGTAAGCCTAAAGCTTTTAGAAGTGCAAGAATCAGCATTTGCTAGAATAAAGTTTTTTGTCTCTGTTTGAGCTCATCTTTGGATATGGACATTGCCTTCATTTATCCATGCTTGTCACATTTGTCCTATAAGTTTCTGATCTCTGCAAATACATCACAGTGTACATATTCAAAATGTGCAAGAGTCCCACCATGAGTCCTGTCTATAAGTCACATTTCTAGCTGAGGACAGGCTATGGCTGATTTATCCTGTCTTCCTGCTCATTTTTTTGAAAGCTTAGTTCAATATACCTCAAGAATATGCAAACTATGTCTCTGTGTGACCAACTCAAGAAAGTCATTAAAGTAGGAGTTACATCACAAGTCTGTGTGTATAGCTGCAGTGGTCCCGTGGACTGGTAGGCAACCCAAGCCCTTATCTATGGGAGGTAATTAACCACAAAAATTGATATTTTCTGCAGAAAGGAAAAAAAAAATTGTTAAGTCCCAGAGTCAGCACACATATGAACTAATCCTAGATCTCTCCTGCATCTTGATTGAAGGAACAGATGGGGAATATCTCATGGGCCTTAAGGAATTAAGGAATTAAGCTTTTGTGGTCAGGCAAACTGATCCCCTTACATCCTGAAACAAATCTTTCCTTTTGTTAATGTTGAAACAAGTATTTTTTCATTATTACATGATAAATTCAGGAGTGAAGAGGCTTCCAAC
>WBND01000630.1:346464-365016 GCA_013398595.1 Tychaedon coryphoeus | reverse complement strand
TCTGATAATGTTCTGGCTCTTCTCTGAACCAATTCCAACAGGTCTACATTTTTTTTGGACTGGGGACCTCAGCTGGAAGCAGTATTCCAGCTGGGGTTTTATAAGAGTGAGGTAGAGGAGTAGAAGAGCACATAGAAGGGGGGACTAAAGCCCTGTTTTTTGATTATACAGATTTTTGTAGGGAATGGGGTATTTTTGGTTGAGGTCTCAGTTTCTTGTGGTTTGTAGGTGCTACTGAAATACAAATAAACAACTGAGTTAACAACATTTTTAAATTTTGTTCAAGATAGTTAATCAACCCAGCTAGTGACACACGGAGCAGTGCAACAATTTTAAAGTATAATTATCCAAGAAATTAGTGATCTCATTAACATAATCACTGCAGCCACCTTTTTCTGCAGCAGCTGTGTCATCAGAGTCTCTTTAGTTATATAGATTGTAGCAGCAATGATAGGTAACTGCTGACAAAGAGAAAAGGGCTCATAAAGAATGATGAAGCTCTGAGGTTATGCCAAAGTGGTTAGATGCTTAACTGGAAATATGGGTGCCAAATGGGAAGTGAAGTTACATTTCTGCCTCTTATCACTGGCAAATGGCAAATGTTTGATTTATAGCTTGATTCTCTCGGAATTTTTCTTTTTTAATATTTCTCTTGACTTTGATATTTTTCCCTCTCCTAGCATTAATGTGGATGTTATCATCTCTATAAACAAATACGTAAGTCCAAAGCCTGTTATAATAAAATATATTTGTGAAAATATTTCAAAACACATCAACAAAAATAAATAAACTTTAAATGGAAACTTTGACCTTAAAGTAGTGTCATCTCCTGGCAGTCAAGTTTCTTTTTTTAAACTGAAAATGTTTCAGCCTTCTCCTCTTGAGCTTTTAGTTCTGGCTGTTGTCAGAAGGCATACTCAGGACAGCTACAGGGACATGACTTCTGCATTAAGGAAGGCTGCTTTTGAAGTATAGCTACCTCTTTACAAGGTCCAGCTGCTCCTCATGATGTGAGGACATTGTTTAGGTTAGATTACTGAGTCCTTCCCTATGAGCATTAGGCAGAAGAAAACTCTCTACTGGCTGCTTCCCAAGGTAATATTTTACTGTGCCAAAGAGTTGACACAGACCTTATGTGGTGGGATGAAGTGGAATCATGACTATCATCAAAGTTAATAGGAGTTTTACCATTTTCCTGACTAGGCATAACATTTCATCAAGAGATTTTGGAGCATTTTTTTTCCCTGATACCTTGTTATTTTAAGCAACAATCTGGCCTTTTTCTGCACTTCTTCCTCTGAGGCACACATTTTCTTACACTTATTAGAACAATGATAAAAAAATATTAACAGCTACTTTAAAAATACTATCTCAGTGATTAGAAGGCGAAATTAAGAAGTATTTTGTGTGTGTGTATGTGTACATGCTTTGTTTGATTTGTCTTTGGCAAAAGGAATAAAGATGAAAAAGTTAGATAAAAATAATAGTAGCAATAAAAATAAATTTCTAAATTCTGAAATCACAGTGGTGCTAATACAGCACAGGAATCAGTCCCCATGAGTAACTGCTGAAAGTACCCCAGGAAAATTGGCAGCCACGTCTGCAGTCTGTACTGCAGATGTGGTGCTGTGAGCAGTGGTCCAGGCTGGGGCAGGCTGGCTGAGCCACTGTTGTGAAAATGACCTGGGTGTACTCGTGGGAAACAGGATGAGCAGGAGCCAGAAGTGCCTTGGCAACAAAGGTGGCCAACAGCTCCTGAGCTAGCAGGATTTGTCAAGAGGTCAAACTAAGAAATGTTATTCTGCCTTACTGCGAATTAATCAGGGTTTTTTTTGTCTGAAGAAGTAAAAAAAAAAATGTAGGGGGACACTAAATAGCAGCCTTCTGATACCTACTACTGGGTAGCCAGAGGTAGAGGCAAGCTTTCTACTAAGGGACCCAGTGAAAGAATGAGACAGGGAATTGAAACAGCAGAGGTTCTGAGAGCCTAGCTAGGAAGAAACAAACCAAACTAACAATCCTGAAAAAAAACAAAATCACTGTCAGATTTAATAAGCTTTTGTATAGGTTGCTCAGAAAATCCGAGTTCTTTGAGTAACTCAAGGCTCTTCTGAAAAAAAAGTTCTAAATCTCGTCTGAATTTAAAGTTGTCTCTGTTTTGAGAAGGAAGGTGGATTGGGTGACTTGTCAAGGTTCCTTCCAGCAAGAATGATTCAGTGATTCTACAGTTTTTATGACTGTTCAGTAAGTCTAATTTGACTCAGTAGCATGAAATGTCACGTTGTACTGGTACTCTGAATGATTATCAAAATATAAGCTGAAGGAAATCAATGAAAGTTGTATGTGTTTATCTTCAGGAATAGCTGAGTCTAATAAAGCAGCATTTATCAATAAGCTCCAGGCAACATGGCATTTTTTAATATAAATGTTTTATCTATTCTGTCACCTTTGCCTGGGATGTTTCAATTGAACTAGAACTGAGAATTTGATTTTCATTTCCTCTTCTCAAAAAGATTACATATGGCTTCCTTCAAGTTTAAGATGATTTCTTATGGTCTATTTAGATGTAAGGCAACTCATTCTTGACATTATGGAAACTAAATTAAATTTTAGCTGTCAGTAGTCTTTGAAGTGTCAGTTTAACTAATACCTCCATGTGTTTGCAGAATAAGTTTTTTGATTAATTTTTAAATTCAGAGTAAACCTATATCAATGCCAAATGCTACTGTGATTTCATACTTCTATATACTTATGATGTTCAGATAAATACTTAGTATATGTACATTGCAAGACTGAGATCCAGCCTTTTGTTCTTTTATGAACTGCATATAGCAGAGTGAGACACACAAGCTTGCAATCACAAAGGACTGAGCTAATACCTAGACCCAGCACCTGAAACCATGCCATGAGTTGTCACCTATCACATCTGAACTGGGAGATAAATTGACATTGTTGAAGTTCTTTCCCTAAGGCACATTGAGTTACAATTGAGTCACACCTCACTTTTATGTCCCAGCCCTCATCTACTTTGCTCTGAACTTGGGTCTCTGGACCTGGGTCACCACTTGCCATATTTGCACCTGTTGATGGACCTGTTACCAGCACCTGGCACTGCCTGCTGTGCCCATACCCACGGGACTGTGCTCCTTGCTGAGGGCACAGGACAAGCTGGGTTTGACCTCTCCTGCTGGAGCTGCTGGTGCTTGCTGCTCCCTGGCAAAAAATCCTTACTTAAGTGGCAGGTAAGTTCATATCCTGAGTGGTGTCTAAAAGAGCCCATGAGGCCAGCTCTCAACAGCTATCAGAGTGCAGATGACTCATGGCTAAACAAATAAAAATAGAACAGAGTTCTGGTATCAAGAGGTTTCTTCCTTTTTTCTATCAGAGACTGTGTCCAATATTTCTGACACTGAGTCATAAGTGAATGTCTAGGACAAAGTGCAGGACAAGGCAAGCAGATAGTTACCATTTTTCTGACACAACCTTTTAAAATTTGTGTCTGGAGTGCTTGAGACAAAGGTTTAAGGTTTCTCTGAATCTGCTCAATGAATTTGTACAATCAGTTTTTGAACTCAGGTAAACTTTACATGCTTACCTTGTTATAATGAAGTCTAATTTCACCTTTTGTTTTCAACCTTCCATGGAAAATATGGTTTGGATCTTGCCTACTTTTTGAGAAACTGGGAATTAATTTCTCCCTTTCTCTGTGAAAATCAGACTTTGATACATCACTTTTTTTGACAAAAAAGGCCAAAGAATCTGTGTGACTTCAATTTGCATGGAGCTGACACTATAGCTGAAGTTATCCATTTTCCTTACAGTTAAACCCTTCACAGTGATACCTTTCCAATAATATTCTTTACTTTCAGAGATTAACTGCAAAATATTTTTATCTGTTATTAATTTATGTACTGCCATAATGATGTTTCATATTTTATTTTCTGTCTTGCTGTATTAACAGCACAAGATTTGGTGTTTTTGGTTTTCTTTATCAATACTGAACAGTCTTCAAAGAATTACTATAAATTTTCTCTTTTAATTTTCCTAAAGAGGCAATACCTCATTCAAATATTCTTTCCTCATACACTTTACTTGTAGTTTACTGGCACTGAATGTTACTTGGATTAGATTTATAATTATTAAGAAATTTTTCTACAACTTCTCATGGCCAACATAAAACTATATAAACTTGTTATTCCCACCATTTTCTAGTCCATTTATGACTTTTGTAAATAAATATACCATTCTGTTCTATGAAATGCTTCTTGAACCAAGTTTTATATGAAGATTATTAAAATTTTCCTTAAGATCAGTTTTTAAGGGGGAAGAAAACTAACAATGAGAACTGGCATAAAGCTAAATGGAGAATAAATGCAGTAGGTGTGTAACAGACTTTTAATTTGTGTTTTATGCACTAAAGTAAGAGAAGTAAGAGACTAAAATGTTTAAATTTATGATAAATGGGCTCATTCACAGAAACTTGTATTTAAATATCTCCTAGCACATGAAGTACTAACAATTATTGAGATACTTTTCAAATGCAGTATCAAAAGTTGCTTTGTTAGTAAAAAACTTACCATCACATTTTGAATTTGAACAATTTCCACATACTTTAATAACTTTCTCCTGATGGATGAAAGAACTTTCCCTTGCAAGGATTTTAGTAAACACCTTTTAGTCAGCTGACACTAAATCTCATTGGTTGGACTGGTAGAAGTATGTCAATCTGTATGTTAGTTTAGCTCACTCCTAAAGCTGAAGCACATTGGGTACATTTCTTAAAGATATAAGAATATCAGCATTTCAACACTTCTTATTGTTTAATGTAAAACCTTTTTTGCTTATGTCAGTGACTCCTTAGAGGTATCTAATTCTTCATTGTCTTGAGATCCTGGACACCTAATCTAGTGCTCAATATTATAAAACCTAAGCCCTGTAGTACAAACAGTTTTAAATTTTTTCATACTTTGGAATAGAAAAGAACTTCTAAAGCAGAATAATAGCAAGTATTTCCACAAGGGGACATTCAGTATCCTAGTTAAATAGAAGTTACTGTTAAAAAGTGACTTGAGAATATCTTAATCCTCAAGAGGTTCAATTAGTGTTGTAATTACATGATTAAAGAAAAAGAAAACAACTTAGTGAAAATAATCCTGAGAAATACATATCCCATTCAATAAGTTTTCCATTGCTATATTTCCAAAGTAAAAAGAAGATAGCATGAAAACATGTAAATGTAGAAGGATGTGTAGAGAAATTAAATGTCATTTGCAAATGTGGGAAAAAAATTCTGTTGTGATGCCAGAAGTGGAGATCAAGTTGGTTTGTACTTAGAGCTAAATATAGCTTCAGACAATCACAGAACCATAGAATTACTGAAAGGTTCAGTTTGGAAGGGACCTTAAAGATCATTTAGTTCCAATTCCCCTGCCATGGGCAGGGATGCCACTTGCTAAGTCTGGTTGCTCAGGGCCCCATCCAGGCTGTCCTTGAACATGTACATGGATGGGCCATCCACAAGCTCTCTGGGCATCCTGTAATTTAAGTAATTACTCTCTGAGTAATTCATCTGTCCTAACATTCAATCTAAGCCTCTTTTAGTTTAAAATCATTCCCCCTTGTGCTGTCACTCTCTGTCCATTAAAAATCACTCCCTTTTCTTAAGAGCCCACTTTAAGTACGGGAAGGCCACAGTGAGGTCTCCTCAGAGCCTTCTCTTCTCCAGGCTGAAGAAATACAACTCTCTCATCATCATAGAACCGTTTACAAGATACAATGTCTTTAATTATCTCTTTCTAGTAATTTTTAGCTAACTTCCTCTAGGCTTTTTTTCTTGGACATGCGAAACAGACTAGTTAATGACATATATTGCTTACTTTTCTATCTTTGCAATTATGTGGGCTAAAAACAGTTTAACAAGAACGTTAACAACAACTTCACCCATAAATAGCATCCAGGGTTTTTATAAGTTCAGAATAACATCCCTTCTTTTTGGAGTTAACATATAATGCAGTACTGATGTATCATTATGATCCCTGCACTTTGCAATTTGCAATAGCTATAGCAGCCCACAGAAGGACTGAAGACAGAACACGATTTTCTATGTTTCTGAGAATATCTTAGGGAAAGGACTGCTCTGAAAACTTGTTTCTCTCAAAAGATCTTTCATTGAAATTGAGCAGCTTGCTACTACTCCACCATCAGCTTGAATTCCTCTCCATCTAGATAGTTACCTATAATAATGGATGCATTTGTTTACAGTGATATAGCTCTCTATCCTGAGTCACTGCCTGGAATGTCTTTGTGACAATGCCAAGTTTGCTAATACAGATATCTATTCTGCATTTATTTTTACTCTGTCATGAATGTCTCAGTGAGACCCAAAGAACTAACTTTTTGCTTTGAGATTTTATACTTTTTGTAGTTTATTAATTTTTCACTTCTTTCTGTCTCCGTTTGTAAATTCCTGTTACCAAAAGTTTTCTCAGACTTCTTATGTACATTTAGCTGATGCATAAATATGAAAAAAATGTTTGAATTTATCCTTTCAAATGACAATTAGGAGAGAAAAGCAAGATTTTTCTTTTTTCTTTTTTTTCCAAAGATGATGCCAAACCCTTCCAAAATACATTGAGCAGCAGTTTGATTGGTCTTCTCACTTCTTTTAAACTTATTTTGAGTACTAAACACATTGTGACATGCTGGTAGCCTATGCTGATACTGTCAGTCCTTATTCTCAGGAGGCATCCAAAGAGCAACTTTTGGATTTTCAGGTTTCAAGATGATGGAAATCTTCTTTCAGCTTCCAAAGACAGAACTGTTTGTGCAAAAGCTCTTTTAACTCCTTTAATGAGAGATATCAAAACTGAAAGGATTTATGCAGCGTTCACTTCTGTTAAAGGTTCAAAATCCCTGACAAGGGAGTTTGAAAATAAGTTCAGAAAACAGACGGCAAGAAACCTGTCAGAGGCAGCATATCATAAACCAATTAAAAAATAAGCTAGAAAAATAAATTACCTAAGTTTGCTTGCTAAGAAAAACATGTTAGAGACATTTTAGCTCTTTTTAAATCTATGTAATATGTTTTTATTAAAGTTCACACTTGATTAAAATTACAGTGTTAGGTTTGCACATTTAAGCTATAACATTTGGCAGTATGAAAAACATTTGAGCTGATATAGGAACATAAGCACTTACAGGCTCATGAACAGTAGTTTCTGGGAGTAAAACCCAAGAACACAAACATCTGAGAGAGAATAATAATATAAATAAAATTTTAAAATGTTAAACTAAATCACTGATTTGGTTTTAATAACTGAGTGTTTTTTAATTCGAGACTGTTTATTTATTACAGTAATTTATCTACAGTTGATCCCAGAGACAGTCCAACAATAAATATCACAAGTATAACACAGACACTTAAGAAGGATTTTAGAAAGTTAACTTTTCTTGTAGAATTATAAAACTGAGAAAGGGAAAAATATAAAATAACTACAGTTGAAGGATTTTTTTTAACTTTCAAGACCTTCAGTTTTTATCATGCATGAACACATTGTTTCATTTACAAAGTTAGATTCAAGACTTTAAGGAAAGCAAGAATCCTTTTCACCAGCTTTTGTAGGCTTTGATTACTGGATGAATTGTGATGCTAAACTCCATGGATTAATGTTGCATGTAAAAGCTCCATTGCCTATATGTGGATTTTGAAAGTAGAAACAGCAAAATAGATTTTTTAGAACTTGTACATTTATGAGTCCATGAATATCTAATATTGTTAGAAATATGTAATCCTATGATGTTCCATGTGAGTATACTCACTATTCACATATAATGATTTCATAATCCTTTCAGTCTGTTATCTGTTTGCAAACTGAAAAATTTGACGATGTGTTAGTGTTTGTGATATTGTTTTTTTTCTTTTATAGAGATTGAGTGAACATTTTAAGAGTTCATTTCAGAGGGTAAACAAAATTGGAATATTTCTTCACTCTTATATAAAGCTGAGAATTCTCATGATCATCAACTCTTTTCAATCATCATGTTTGAACATTCAGTTACAGCTGAATCCCTTTAATAACAATAAATACAGTTTAATTATACCTGGTATATAAATATTATTCCTTCCTTCACAAAAATATCTTAATAAATTTATGCTACTAAATTCCCAAATTGTATTTTTTTCATTAGTTCTTTGCAAACTTCTGTAGCTCTTGCAAAGAACTTCAATAGCATAAACTTCAGAAGTGTTTTAACAGCAAGGCAGACATGTGCCAACTATTATAATCTGCTGAAAAAGGTCTTATCTACAAATTTTGTCCTTTAGAATGCAAAGATCTGGTTTTGTTGAACTTATCACTATACCCACATTGAGCTCGTCAATGTTTGGTTCAAAAAATGGGGAAAAATCACAAACTCTGTAACTCAGGCATATTTAAAGTGAGACTTTGCAATTGTTATTTTGAAATAAATATATTTTACCATTTTTGTTGTGAGGCAATATATTTTTTAATAAACATATGGAACATAAAATCTATTCTTTAATCCAGAATATTTCCAGTTAACCAGCAAAGTTGCAACAGAGTACAAACTGCTGCAAGAACAGTCATATGTGTATATTGGGTATAATTTGTCCTCATATAAACCCATACATTTTGTATCTGCCCTCTTTTTCAAAGCATAAATCACCAAAGACAAATCTCTACATTTTTTGCTTGGAGCTAGTTCTATTGCATTACATTTCCTACTCAGTCAATGTGCCTTTCTTCTTCCTTTCACATAGGTCTCTCAAGTGAGTAGAAAATGTTGTTGATATTATAACACCTGTGTTATACACTGAGCAAAGAATAAAACATTTCTGTGGTTCCCAGCTGCCACTATAAAAGTGAAACTACTGAGGAAAATATACTTTGGCAACCTGCCTGTCTCAAAAAAATTAAAATATATATGAAACATACCAGAGAATCAGAAAGGCCAACTGAATAAACGGTATCCTTCATAATTGAGATCTTAATGTGTGTCTTAAAAAAAAAAAAAAAAANNNNAAAAAAAAAAAAAAGTTTGTACCAGAACACTTAGAGATAACACAAGAAAGCTAAATAACAGCTCTTTTATGGCACCAAAGGGAGCTCTAAGCCTTGATTGCAAAACTCACTTTTCCACATGTAGGTCTATATGTCATTGCCTTACGTTCACAGTGTGCTCTATTCAGCTGTCCCTTCTGAACAGGCATGCACAGAAGATCTCTATTTGATGATGATTCATCTCTGCCATCTCACACAGAATCTCAGTATCACCTTATTTCCTGTGAACGACTTAATCCTGTTTGCTCTTAGGTGAACTGTGATTCATGGATGTCAGCATTTCTTTTTCTTCTTTTCCAGTTTAGCACTTCGTTACTCGCACCTTTCCAAAGTGTAGCTATGGCACAGTTTGTTCAGCAGAGCAGTTTACTGCTGTAGGGTGCAGGTATACTGGGAAACATGGATCAAGAGTTTCACCTCTTTTCAGAGGAAATAAATAAAATCCAAGAAAGTAGAGAAAACTGGACTCAGGTTGACAAATTTTCTTTCCTAAAAATCAAGGTCTGTGAGTATGTGGTTAGTAGAAGGGCTGTGCTAAAGTTATTTGAGGGTGGAATTACTTAGAATTGAAACTTCTATTGAATAAAACTGAATAAAACTTTTTTTTTTCAATAAAATAAAAACATTTTTAAAATCAGGAGAATATTATAATAAAAATGTGTTATTAATCAATCACATCTTAGTCTAAATGCTTGTGATTACTCTTGTTTGTACGGCCAGAACAGAAATGTGATATTAAAAAAAAAAAGCACCAAAGAAAAAACCTCTTAGGAATACAGAGATGACTGGAATAAAAGCCAATTTGTTGTGATTATAAATTTCTTTACATTCCCCAAGAGGCACTAATGGTCATTATTTATCTCTTCTCAGCATTCAGTCTCAGATCTCTAGAAAACTGAGAGCCTTTTTCTGTCTGCAAAGGAGATTTTAGAGCAGGATAAGAACAAGATTCTGACTCTAGAAGAATTAAAAATCTTGTTAAATTACCTCTTCTGAGTAAATTTTTCCAGATGAAAAGAGAGGTTGGTATGTAAATCGATTTTTCATTAAATGGTCATCATTCGGTGTGATTGTGGTCATGCTCTAAACAATGAAGGTCTGCCTCTCTGCTGAGGTTGTAACTTTTAGACAGGCTATCAGGATAAAACCTAGTTTTCTTCTGCAATTACTGTGTACAGATAAGTGCTCATAACATCCTTTCACTGTCCTTAATTAAACTATTAGTAGATATTGCAGAAGGATTTCTTTGTGTAATATATATCCTTTACTTAATGGCAGAGAGGAACTATCCCATAGAAGCACAGTGAGCAGTGCTGTTCAGCACTACCTTCAATTGCAGCATTCCAGTAGTAATTGCCTGCTTCCTAAACTCTAGCTAGATCTTACCTCAAAAGTGTCTTCTTGAAGCTCACTAAAGAAGATTTTTCTTTCTGACTGATTATTATGTTTCTCCTAATGATTGGCCCCTACAGGAAGGCTTTCTAGTATATTCCAAGGGGAGATTTTTTGTTCATTAATGTATGGCTTAGGATATCCAGACATGAGGATAAAATAACAAGCGTTGCCAAATGGGTGTTGATCTGTACAGAGAAGGATAAAGGACTTGAAGCCATAACAAGGAGTGAACACAGGCTGCCTGATCAGAGTCACTTAAGCCTTCTAACTCTGAAGAAAATGTTTAACCTAAAATATTGAAAGTTTCCTACTTTCTTTTGCTGGCTAGACTCACAACTCTTACTGCCCACCCTATTTTACTATATAGAAGTTAAAAATGGAGTGCATGCGCTTAGCCCTTCATAATTAAAATGGGAATTTGCATGTGAGGGTTTGCTTCAATAACTAAAACAAAGTATTTCTCCCTTTGGTCCAGACATTAGAACAGTTTAATTGACTTTTTATATAAATGGCCTAAAGGATCTCGTGGATTAAAAAATATATAATACAAAGTTGAGTAGGGTTGTAAAAATACCCTGACTGTTCAATTAAAATACTCAGAAATATATTTTGAAATCATAAATTCAGTAATAGTTATGTCAGTTTTGCAAAGGAGAAATGGAACAAAAATACACAGAAACAGAACAAAGAAAATAGCACTACTGATAACAGCCTATGCATATTTTTCTTTAGCATATTATGTGAACTGAAGCATAAAACAATGAAAAATGGCTCTTAGAGTAGGACTGTATAATGTGTCTGTCTTCTCTTTTCTTTAGAAATTTATACAAAAAATCACCGCATTGACACTAGGTTGTCTAAATGGTAGCACTGAAGCTGCATCTAAAATATTGAAATAGTAAAATATCATGATGTATTTTTTAAACTATTCAAGTGTTTTTTGACAGAGGATTCTGCATTTAGTGCTGCAGCTTTCAGTTACTGTTGTTTGAGTTCTCATATTATTTATTTTCAGGTTTTAGGGAATGAAGTAATGTAAAAACAGTGCTTGCACTTTCTTTTTCTTTTAATGCTGCTGTCATGCATAATAATAACTCATCACTCATTAACACCTTCAGAAAAAAAGTATTTTGAAGACTGCTTGGGACAATTTTACACAAAATTTCAAACTCCAGAAAAGTATGAGCTAAGTTCCCAAATGAATTATAAAAGTAGGAACTTAGGAAAATTTATATTTGCAAAAAATAAATCTAAGCAAGAGATCATGAATGCTTTCTTATTCTGAGGTTTTGTTATTTCTTTTTCACTTTGGTGTACCACAAATACTAAGCTTGAATGTCTCAGAGTTTCTGCATCTTCAGAATATACAAAGACACCTTACCTATATAGACAGATACATAGCAGAAATAAAGCGTAGAAAACGTTGAATATTTTGGTTTGGGCTGGGTTTCACTCCAAGTTATTAAGTACATCATGATAGAAGGGGAAGAGTGAAAGAACAAACTGAATGATAGCAATTGAGGTCCAGTGAGTTTTACATGCACAATTAAAATTCCTAGGTGACAGTGCCACGACGTTTCCATACATTTTTGAAGACAGGTTATTTAACATTATTGTTTGAGAAAGAGGATGGATCTGTTAACTGGCTATAAAATTTAGCCACTTTAGTTGGGCTGATTTGCAGCTTTGTTATGTGACTTATCTCCATATTTGGCCAATTTCTTTAATTAAGAATTCACAAAACGTCTGTTAGTTTTTGGAGTCTCAGTCAAGTGAGGCTGTTGAAGAGCCATGAAAATTGGGAAAGAACTTTGGAGTGCAGAAACTCTAATTGTCCATTGACATTTGAATTAACTGACAAAGGGACCGGGGAGATGAATTATTTCACTACTACTTCTTCAAAGAGTTCCAGGTTCATGATGATCATGAGTGCAGAAACATGACTAATTCATACTCCTGTGACATTTGGCTTCATCTGATATCCAGGATTCAACAGGCAAAAGTGCTTCAGTAGGCTGAATTTAGTACTACTGAGTTTATTCCAATGCAAATTGTGTTAGAGCAAGAAACAGAAGGAGAACAGGCTTATAACCCATATCTGTAAAAGTGTAAATATTCCTCTTTTGCCCTGTACTCCTTCCTGTTTTCAAATAACTAAATTAATAAAATGAAATGTTTGTTCCAAATGTTTAGGCAGATAAGATGTCTCCATCAAAAAGAATATCTTGAGCTGAATTCAATGGATGAACATCCTGATCTTGTCTCAAATTCAATTCTTCAACACAACGCTGTTATGCAAACCCTCTGTTTTATGGCAGCAGCCTCTAGTAAACCTATAAGAAATGCTGAAATTTTGCCTAAAAATTCAGCAAGGATAAAGTAGCAAGGAAGCTTTATTTCTTGTGCCAATCCTATGGTTTCAGTAGCTTCTGTCAAATCCAAGACAAATTGAATCCTTCTTTTTGTCTTTCCCTTCAGCTTTTTTTATTTTAAACCATAATAATCCACTCCATAAAGACCAGTTTATTCTCATCCAAAGACAGAATCAACTTTTGATCCACAACAATTAATTTGAGTCTGGTTCCAAGGTAAAGCTTGTTTCTCATGAACTTGGAAGTTTAGAGAATCGTAGAAATTAAGGTTAGATGATTAGCAACATGTTTCTTATTTTTATCTTTCACACTGAATAAATGACTCATTAAATACTTTGAGCTTATCACTGCATAGCATGTAAACACCTTCTCACATATAAGAAAGCCAGAATGTTTAAGACAGTGAACTTAAAATCAAATGAATATTTATATTTTACAGAGTAGGATGATTATCCACCCGCTTCATTTATGTGCACGCTGAAATGGATATGCAAAATTATGCTGGGCAATTGATATCATAGAATCATAGAATGATTTGGGTGGGAAGGGACCTTAAAGGTCATCTGAGCCCAACCCCCCTGACATAGCAGAGATGCCTTCCACTAGACCAGGTTGCTCAGATCCTCATCCACCCCAACTGTGAATACTTTCAGAGATGGGGCATCCAAAACTTCTCTGTGCAACCTCTTCCTGTATCTCACCACCCTCATAGCGAAGAATTTCTTTCTGATATTAAATCTCACCCTGCTCTCTTTCAGTTTGAAGCCATTCCCCCTTGCACTGTCTCTACACGTTCTTGTAGGAAGTCCCTCTCCAGCTTTCTTGTAGGCTCTCTTCAGGTACTGGAGGAACACAATTAGGTCACCCTGTAGCCTTCTCTTCTACAGGCTGAGCAATCCAATTCTCTTTCTCTGTCAGAAATGTGCTCCACCCCACTAATTGACTTGGTGGCTTTCCTCTGGACTTGCTCCAACAGTTCAATGTCCTTCCCCTGCTGGGGACCCCAGAGATGGATACAGCTCTGGACCATGTGCATCAGTATATTAATATTAAATAAACCAATTATGTTTTGCTGAGATACCATATTTCTAAGCAGAATTTAGCAAAGAATCTCTGCTTGATTATTGATGAATTACATGGCAAGACAAAGGCTGAATCGATTTTGAGCAAATAACCTGTGATGTATAGGTTGAATATTAGAAAATAATATTTATCAGATAAAATATATGGGACCTCAGATCCTACATAAATTTCTTAGATAAATTATAGCTGGGAATGCTTTATTTAAAAATGGGCTAGTATATCCTTAGCCTTATAATTTAAAAAAATATATACTTAAATTGTAATATTTAGTATTTTTTAAAAATATATAATATTTCATTTTAAAAGTATGGTCCAGCCTTTTTCTGTATTTTGATGCCTATTCTTAGCTCTTCCATGTGAGTGGGTACCACTTAAAAACTTTATGGACCTGCTGAACCAAACTCTCAAACATCAGTAAAATCATGTAGTTGAGGTTTACTATCAACTGTCAAAGAGGGGATGTGGCAAGTTATTAGCATTGTGATACAGCACTTCTCTGGCAAGCTGTCATGAGAACAATGAGGCAGAACGTCTGGCAGAATGTAAGGATAATTAGAATAATGAAAATACGAAATAATACAGATGTAATTGCCATCCATTATAATTCTAAAAATTAACTTATCATTTGTCTCATCCTCATTGAGCAGTGTAGAATATTTAAGGAGACTGAAAAAAGAAAAAGAATTCACGGCTATATTTTGTAGTATTTAGTTGGATTGGCATGAAACCCACCACTAATCCAAGCTGGCACCATGAAATTATGTTTATCAACCTTGTTGTTAATGCTTAATACTAGTATTTACACATATGATATTTAAAAAGCCAGTGTGCAAGTAATGAAATAATTATGTACAGTAATAATATAATAATTATGAGAAAGCTAGAACATTTGAAGATAAAATTATTTTAATCTGAAAATATTTGCTGTAAATTTTAAATGAAAGTGTTGTTAATCTCTAGGGCATAAACCTGTGTTTCAGTTTTTTCAAAAAATCTGCTTTGAATTTAACTTTCTGAGTTAATTTTAATGATTTTATTTTCTGTATAACAATATGTATAATGAAGCTGGATAATAAAATCACCAAAACAGCATAAATTGAGGCTGAACAAAATGAGAAGAGTTTTTACTCCCACCTTCTTTACAAATGTTGGGTCAGATATATCTGTGCCATGTCTGAACAAACACCTTTACAGCCTGTTCTGAGGAAGAGGATCTGAGGGAATTGCCACAGCGTCCCAAGGCATGGTTACAGCACTGCACAGTCCTCACTGCAGCACATCCCAACACAGACCTTCTCTTCTGTTATTTAAGGTCTGATCTGAAACCAGTTTTGAGAAGGGAATAAACTCTTTAAAAGCTATGTTTTATGTATATGAACACCGCCTCTGTCTTTTCCTTTCCTTAGTCTAAATATAATTAAACCTTTCATCTTTCTTTCAGTGTTTGATTCTTCCAGACCTTTAGAAAGCCTCCTGCTCTCCCTGAGAACCTCTTTAGTTGAACCACTCCTTTGAACTTGCATTGCCACACATTTGAGATGCCAAGGATTTGTCAGCTCTGAATGTAGTAAAATCACTGTTTTATACTCAACATTTCTACTTGTGGACCCAAGAATAGTGTTTGCCAACTAATGATGCAACCTATTACTCTGGAAAATCCTGTCCTCTGCTGATTTTAAATATTCTCTCTTATGTGGCTTCTACTACTGTTATCAAGCATAACAGGGGGAAGATACTCTGATTTAGATTTTCATTCTTCTTGCAATAAATTTTTTAGTGGAAATATGCATCCAAAATTCTATTAATTTTTCTAGGTGTTTATTAGATGACATTACAATTTCTTCAGCCTTTTAAAGCAGTAAATCTATCTAAGTAAGGTATTTTAAGAAACTACTTTTTTCTTTAATTTTACACTGTGGCATATAGGTATAACACAAAGAAGATACATTTTATCAGTCTCTGTGGAATAATATTGCTTTAAAAATATAGTATCTTTTCAAATTAGTAGCGAGGAAGGAAAAGAAATTTTATTTCATGTTTTGTGGAAAGTTTTTCTCATTCAAACAGTGGATATATTAGCTGAAACCTTTGATGTTTTCTAGGACTATTTTAGCTATTTTAATCCAGACTAGGATCAATTCTCTTCTGTGGTAACCTCTTTCTCTGAATCAGAACTCCAAAGATGTAATACCAACATTTGATTGTGTCCCCTTTTAAAATGATATGAGGCATAGTGCAATGAAGAAGTGTTATCTTGATAAGAAGTACACAATTCAAACACTGTTCATTAAAATAAATAGCTAAAATGAAAAGAAAGCTCCTGAAGAAAATCTGAGTTTCTCTTCACAGTGATCAAGAAGCAAAACCATGGACAGGAAAGTTTAAAAGTGGAGGCACTGACTTGGACACTAACTTTCAGGAGCCATTTTGCTGCAGCCATTTTGCTGCAATAGCCTCATAGCTCATTAAGCTAAAATAGCAATTATTGTGTCAAAAAAGAAAATCTCTGCTATTTACATTTAAGGGACAGGGTATATAGAATGACTCATCTACCTCTCCACGCCAGACTTATTTATTTTAATTCTTTGTTTACGGCTGAATCATTCATGTTCGAACACAGAATAGAAGATCTCAGCTTTTAAATTAAACCATGCAGAGAGGACAAGTGCCTCCAAGTAGCTACTTTTACACCTGATGCTGTAAGTGGTGTCACAAATGAGCTTTTTGTAGCAGTGACAGTGCAGAAGAGCTGGTAGCTGTCTCCTTGGGGACTGCAGCCGATTGCCACCTGACTAATTGAAATTCCTCTGCAATGCCAGCTGCTGCTGGGCTGCTGTGGAGCTGATGGTCCTCTTCTCTCATCGGTCCAGCAGCTACTGCAGGTCTCAGCCTGCATCCAGGTGGAGCAAGTTCCTGAGAGCCCCATCCCCTGGGCCAGCCTCGGCGCCTGGCGCGGAGCAGCAGCGCTCTGTGCGGTGCCCTTGGGCACTCTTCACCTTAGCTGGAAACAGCTCATCTTGCCCATCCAAAAATGGAATTAAATACATGTAAGATGCACACAAAACGTTAGGAGTGCTTACCTAATTAAGTCCCACATTTTCATTTATAAATGTCACACAAGCAGTCGCAGGCAACCGGTCCAACCTAGAAAATAAAGTGACAATTTGAAGAGGTTGAAAATGAGTCATCAGCACCACAGTCTGAGAGTTTGTCTTTTGTTTGTTTTGATTTCATTTCATTACATTTCCTTTTTTTATGACTGCATTCCCTTGCTTGTTGAGCTATAAAAAACGAGGACATATTTTGCCTGTTTATACTCTGCTCACTCTAAGATGTTAACTGAGTCATCAATAAGCATTTGTCTCGGCACTTCCCAAACATTAGCTCCTCACATTTGTCACAGAGAACAGGAAAGATTTTCTCTTTTCAAAGCTGAGCTCAAGGTTATTCTTGAAAATGGCATTCTGTTTAAATATCAGCATTTCATGGAAATTAGTATTGAAATTTTCACTTTTTAAAATGACATTTTAATTTCAAACATCTGTAAAGAATAGTTATTGACAAGGATGTCAAACCATTTTGGATTACAAATCTATAACTTCAGCAACTGTTAATAGGAGTTGCAAACTAACTATGTCAATGTAAAATCAGCAAATGTCATTGAAAATTGCAGTACTTTCCATAGGATTTTTAGTGTGAAGTTTTGTTTATGTGTGCATTTTTGAAACAGCATTAATACTGAATAAATTAATGGGAAAATAAAGATAAAAGAATTGAGACTTACATAACTCAATATCTCAAATTGATCTAGAGCATACAACCAAACTTCATATACCAGGAGACCATATTCAGTATCTTCCTCTGCCAGAAGGAGGAAGATGAAAGCTCTGTCCTCCATATGAATACCCTAATAACCAGATTTGGGGCTACAGAGAGGAAATACACATAACACACTATTTAAGCAAAAACATTTATGGATTCATTTGACCACAGTGATGAAATAGACATTTAGACATATAAGCATTTATAGAAATTATTTTTATGATCATGCTTAGGACATTATTTTAGAAATAATGAAACGTTTTGTTTGATGCTAAATACAGAGAATGGTATGGTTTTTAGGATATAGTCATTGGATATAGTGTTACTGAATATAGTATTGAAATATACATATTTGAAGTTGGAACAAAATTCAGATTTTTTTGCAAAAATTAATATGGTTTAAAAACCTCTAGTAGTCTCTAATTTCCATTTATTTTTCCACATATTTTTAAAACTTTTTTTTTCTCTTCCCCTCAGCTATAAACGTGTTCCATCAGGTTTTCAGCAACAAAGGCTACAACTTTGCCAGGCAGTCTGTTTAATGATTACCGTCCTTATTATTAGCAAGATTTGCATTGTCTCACTGCAGTTCGAACTGTTTTTTACTTCCAATTTGCCATGAGAGAGTATTCTATTACTTTTTGAAAGCCTTTTCTGTTCCTGAATTTGGAGCATCTTCAGGGTTGGAAGTTGTGTCTGTGTATTGCATAAAGCATCTATTACTTTTTGAAAGCCTTTTCTGTTCCTGAATTTGGAGCATCTTCAGGGTTGGAAGTTGTGTCTGTGTATTGCATAAAGCA
>WBND01000630.1:320626-345889 GCA_013398595.1 Tychaedon coryphoeus | reverse complement strand
CTCACTCTTTTTCTATTCTCTATTTCACTTTTCCTCTTATTTATTTCTTCTTTTTTTTTCCCCCCCTGTTAATATACATCTGTGTGCTGCTTTTTTTATTTCTCAACAGCATGATACTGTTGGCTCATGAGCTAAAATATTTTCTGAAGAACTGTTAACCAAGCCAGTCATTTCCTGTCCAGTGTTTATGCAGTCAGCACTTCCTGAGGACATCTGTGAGCTGTGAACCCTGCTCTACAGACCACCTGCCAGTAAATTATATGCTGTAATGTTCAATACCAATGCCAGACTACTTTTTGGAACTGTACATGAATTGTGGCATTTTTTTAACCTCTCCATATCAACACTGAATTGATTTTTAGGCAGTGTCATTCTGGACCTAATATTTTGCTGTTTGACAAAATTCACAAAAGTATAAGAAAGTAAAGTCCTGCAGATATAAAACACACCCAGAAAAGTAATCCTGTTTCAAGTTCTTCCTTTTCTAATAGTCTAGTTTCCATCCTATAAAAAAACATGGTGTTTTAACAGATGCATGTGGACAGGACTAATACAACACCAGTGTCCATTCACTAGTAGGTCCTGGTGCACTCTCCTGAAGTGTGTAATATGACTCAGTGGTGAAATAGCTCCAGAACCTCCAAAAAAATAGGGCCTTCTTATCTCCTGGTGGTTTTTTCCTGTTTTATTTACCATGCAATCATCTTTGTTCTCTGAGAGAGTTCCAGTCAGTCCAGAATTTGGGACAGTACAACTGCTCAGTCCCTCTCTATATATGCAGTGAGACAGACGAGTATTTTCTGGCTTGTGATCATGGATGTGGAACTGGATCCAGTACCATTTGCCAGCTCCATGAAAGTGAACAGTTCTTTGCTAAAAGAAAATCCTAAGCAGGAAGAGGCTGATGGGTCTTCAGAGTGTTGCAGGGGGACTGCTGACCTGCACACCTCCTCCATAGCCTGAGCATACCCACAGCAACACATTCCAGTCTTTCAATTCTGTCATTGTTCCAACATATGCTGCAGATCAGCTCTCTTTACACTCCTACTCACTCAAAACCCAGAGAGCATTTCTCTTTTAGTGATTTTTTCTGCTCAAGCCTCAGTTCTACACTTGGAAGTTTTTGTGACAGCAGGGAGTGGTAGAATACAAGATGAACAAAAAACCCCACAATAATTGCAAGTTCACAGAAATACAGCCTATCTTTTTATCAGGATAGCAACAATGCAGGTTGTAACACTGTACCCAAACTGTGTGAGCACAAGATAACAGCAAATGCTTTGAGAATACAGATGCAGATGAACCTGGGGTTCTGGACAAGTAGCAAGTCAGGAACAGTCAATCACTAGAGGAAAGCAGTCTGGAAAGTTGGGCAGAGCTGATTTATAGAGTTATGAAGAGAGCAAAAAAACATACATGCAGCAAACGCAAATCATCCCACATGCTGTCAAAACAAGGGTAATAACATGGAAGTTAAGTGATGAAGGAAGGGTGATGAATGAAAAAAGGGAGAGGAAATATAAATACCTCTATAAATACCTCTGTTTTAAGGATGCCATGCCTCATCAGTGCCACTATTTATCTGCAGCAATTCTTCTGTTCTGTTTGCCAGACAAAGAACAATATTTTTTTCATCCACATGCACTCTATTTTTCTACCTAATCATACACAGTGTGATCTTTTATACTACAACTTGTTAAAGAAATCAATAATTTTTAAAAGTTGATCATGTGTTTTGTTCCAGTTTTTATACATGACAAGGTGATTGATACCATAGAACTGAACCAGATGGGTGATGCCTTATAGATAGCTAGATCAATAGATACATCAATAGATTGATATTTCCCCTGTATTTTATATTTGTTTACTGGAATGGAATCCTACTCTCTATACCTGATTAATATAATTGATTTAATAAAACTAGAGAGATTTAATAAATACTATAGACAAGGAGAAAAGTAAAACTCAGATATTGCAAAAAATGTAATCAACATATATCAATAAGAAAATATTACTTATTCAATATTAAAAGAACTCTCCTATGTGCATATGTTTTTTAACAAAGTTCCTTGGAAAATACAAATCACTAAAAAAACAAAGTTCATAAGGCTAAAGACAATTTCAAGTGTTAATAAGTTCCTAAGAATAAGAAATAGCTTTTGCTGCAAGGATATTAATTTAATATATATCATTATCATGTCCACAAAATTCAATTGAGAATAATAATAAAACCTGAAATCACTAGCTTGATGAAACTCACTCTTTGTGAAATACAGTTCCTGTTGTGAATGAAATACTTGTGCAAGATTTGGCTACTGTAAATTTCAATCATTTATGCTATGAGTGAGAAATCTGGCATGTATAACACTGCCCTCAATTGCCCTCTCAGGAACACACTGAAATAGAATCAGAGAATCATGGAAATTGAAAAAATGCCCTTAAAATCATTGAGTTCAACCATTAACATAACACTAGCAAGTCCATCACTGAACTGTCTTAAATACATAATACAATATTTTATATGTTTAGTGTCAGTATGTTTTTAAGATGAGGAGGTGCTATTTGATCATGGCATAGAATTTCTAATATAAATAAAGTTTTTCTTCTGTCATAAATAGTCTGTGTACACATATATGCACACATATGCCTCTGCCAGAGAGCAGATATAGGCAAGTTACTGATCCACAATGACAGAATTTGATTCCTCACCTCCTTTCTTTTCTACAGTACTGCATTTCTTAGAAAACCAGAATAAGTGGAAAATGTTAGTAGTTCATACTAACAATGGTCATACAGTCTTGCAGGGGAATTAAGCATAAGTAAAAGAAAAGTATTGTTGAAATTTATTTCTCTGTATTGTAGAATACGACACAAACAATGTTTAAAGGAACTAGGTGGTCACAGCAATCTGAAGGAATACTTTAATCACTGGTACTAGCACAAGGTACTGCCTTCATTATTCACTGGGATCAGCCATGAACCAACAGCAGAACTAAATTGCTCCCATCAAAATTATGAGGGAAATCTTCTATATGAGAAATGGGTAACAGACAATTATTTTTTGGACTGTGAAAGACCCAACAGAAGTCACCAACCTTTGAACCAGACCTCATCAGAATGGGGAATGAGAACAACCCATGCTTCAGTAAATGGTTGATCTGATGTTTCTAACTTCTTTTCCTTCTTTAATTATTTTGAGAGGATTGGAACTCCAGCAAACACAGCCTGAGTGGTACCAGAGTTTCTGAAAAACTTGATAATCAAAACACATAAACTACTTCAAAGATTATTTTGGTTGCCAAATTAGTTTTAAAGCTCTGGCCTAAGTAGGAAGTGATTTTCTGTTGAGGAATATTGCTTGTTACAAATATACTGCTTACGTGCCAGGCCTGCTTCTGGACTCTGGTGAGGTGTGACCACTTCCAACACAGCATGTCCATCACCCTCTTAGTTTTATAGACTCTGCATGATTTGCCCTGCACTTAATGTTTCCCACATATCATATTCTCATATCCATGTGTGTGAAGTAACATGCATTTAGAATTATTTATATTTAGATTGCACTGTTTCACTCACTTTTGATTTCCATGTGAAGTTAACAAAGTACTGAAATAGTAATGTATCAGTTTGAGCTGGTGTGTCCCACAAAACCATTCTCTATCTACCAATCTGCTATATATTTATTTCTATTATTGAAACTGTTATTGATGGATCATACAAGAAAATACCTAAAGAAGAGCTAATTGAAAATTATTGTTACTTCTTATGTTTTCACTTTTTATAAGATTATTTTTAAAAATTGACATGTCCAAAGTTACCCAAACCCTTTTCAGATCTTAGCAATACAAGTATGTACAGTACTGTAATATGATCTCTGAAAAATATGCTGTGTCATTCTGAGGATCCTCAGCTGTTTTCTATTCAGAGAAACATACCTTGACCTTTAACAAGAGCCAAACTAAAACTGATAAAATCCCAGGAGTACATATTGTCTTGCAACACAAATATTGTATTATTTGAGCCTATCTACCCCAGTAATTCAATTACACTGTCAGAAAGAAAAGCTTTGAAACCTCCCTATTGTCAGTCATTCCACTTCAAGATATCCTGACTTTTGCATCATAATAATGGTAAGAGAAATGCTAATGAAATGCACATGACTATGGCTAGTCTCATTAAGCTCTCACAATAAAATAAAATTTAATACAGCTTGACTACTAATTGGAAAGAATATTAAAAAACAAAGTAATTGTACACTGTAGATAATAGGACAAGGAGTAATGAGTACCAACTGAAAGGGGATAATCAGGATATTAGGAAGAAATTCTTCCTAATATGGAAGAAATTCTTCACTGTGAGGGTGATAAAACACTGGAACAGATTTCCCAGGGAGGTTGTGAATACTCCGACCCTGGAAGTGTTTAAGGCCAGTTTGGACAAGGACTTTGAGCAACCTGGTCAAGTGAGAGGTGTCTATTCCCATTGTGGGAATTGGACTAGATGACTTTTAAGGTTCCTTCCAAACCTTAATATTTTACCAGTATATGATTTTATAACAACTTTTGGCTTACACACCCAAAGATGCAGACAAGGCTAAACAATATCTGTAGGGAGCTGCCATTTACATGGCTGAAACTAGTTAAAACTGCATGAGCTGCCATCCATTGATTCTCAGGTTTTCTTCCTTTGCTGTTAAAATCTGTCCAGGTTTGCAGTCTAGGAAAAAGATGACTCTTTTTATACCATTTCTATGTGTCCCTGTATCACTGGACAGCTGGAAATTTGAACATGACAGTTTTCTTTTTCTTCTCACAATTTTCATCTTGCTTCCATTCTTCTCCATGAGGATACATATGCTCAATCTAATTTTGCTGCCATATTCTTTTGCTTTTGAATCAGTGGTTTATTTTTCCCTTCAAGATGATCAGTTTTTTCAAGCACTCTTGTCCCTGAAAAATAATTTGTTCTGTGTCAGTTTTGCCTGTTTCCTCAGCTCTCTTTCTACCCTATTGTCCCTCCTTGTTTTTACTTTTCCTCAATATTTTTTTTCCTTCTACATCACTCATCAGCTTGATAGCCCTGGTTAATTAGTGCTATGAGTACACTACTATTATTCACTATTACTCCCCCATAGGGCACCAGCAATACAGTAAAAGTGTTTTCCCACCTTTTCTTTTTCTGCTCCTTGTAACATCAGAAGGAATGGCTTCATAATATCTTTTTCCAGGTACTGTTAATCATATTTTGCAGGTTTTGCCTGTTTGAGGAGAAAGTCTGACAGTTTTTCATGAGACAAAAAGTATTTTGTCTGAGTCCTAGGACTTTAAGGACCTAGTTCTGACAGGAATTTTCTTGCTTTCAGATGATAAATTCCCGTTGAGACCACAGTCCTTGATGCTCATGCATTCATCTCTCTATACCAACATTTCATATTCACACTGCACAGTCAAAAGCAGTCACCCAATGATGAAATCCATCCAGTCCAGTCATACAAAGAGCAGAAAAGTGCATCAGCAGGCACGTCTAACACTGATATCTGTGTACATATATAAGTAAAATAGGAGACAACAGTAACAGTTTAGAGGTAACTAACCAGTGGTGCTATAATACTGGCAAAATCAAAACCTAATTATTCTAATCAAGTTTCTGATTCCTTGTCTGCAAAGTTTCAAAGGCCTTATTTTCTATAAGGACACTAATAAAGTGGACAGTGTATGTGACCCTACACTGTAAAAAGACAGTGTAATGTGATTTCACAAATCGAATTTGTCTATTAAAATGTAAATAGAATGAATTTAGTGTTTCAGAAGATTTCAGCTGCAAGTGACTAAGATCCCAATTTTGATAGAGATACACATTTACAGTCAGCAGGAGTCAAAGATCTCACATTGCTGTCATGGTATAAATTTTTTCCCTTCCATTTTCATTATTTAGCAGCACAGAAGGCTTGAAGACAATGATACAATATGAGGAAAAGGGAAGAGTTGATGGCTATAAAGACTAGCAACTAGAGTTTACATACTGTATCCCAACTCTGATGGAATAATAGAGGAAAAAGTAAAAATTGCAGAAATAAAAAAGTTCTAAGGAAGCACCAAAAGTCTGCCCTTTATGCACAGATCTGGAAAGGTATTGACTGTTACCACAGGTAAACAGTAAGTTGTTTTCTTTTTAAGGAAAAAGCATGGATTCCTTTTCCAGGATCATAGAACATTTTCTGTTACAGAGATGTGTGGATTTCTCCTAGTCTGACCCTCCCCACACAGAAGGTCCAATTAGATCAGGTTGCTCAGGCACATGTACAGATCAGTTTTTAATTCAGTGATTGAGATGCCAAAACAACTTTGGACAACCTGTTCCAATGTTTGACCATCCTTGTGAGAAAAAATTTTCCTGTTGTATTCAGTCAGAATTTCTTTGCTCCAACTTTTGTCCACTGCCTCTCTTCCTGTGCACCTTGGAGCAGAGAGTCTGGCTCTGTCTTCTCTTCACCCCTCATTGGTTACCTTGTTTTCTTGAGGTTGAATAAACTCGGTTCTCTCATCCTTTCCTTTCAAGTAATGAACCTTCAATCATCTTGTTAGCTTTCCATTGGACTTGTTCCAATAAGACAATGTGTTTCTTGTGTGGGAGAGACCAAAAATGGACACAATACTGTGAGATAGTCTCATAAGTGTTGAACATATGGAAAGGTTCACCTCCCTGGAGCTACTGGCAACAGCTTGGCTTCTTTGCTAGAAGTGCTCAACTCATTCAACAACTACATAAGTTCATTTTCCTTGGCACTGCTTTCTATCCAGTTTCTACTGTTCATGTGGTAATATCATCACAGATGCAAGGTTTTGCACTTGCTTCTGTAGAGCTTCATGGTTTTTCTGTCAACCAATTTCTCAAGCCTGGCCATTCTGAACCTACAGCATAGTGACCACTCCACCCCGTCAGCTTTGCAGTCTCATTGAGAGAGCACACCATCACATCACCCAAGTCATTAATGAAGACAATTTATCACAAAGGTTAAAATATAAAAAAGTGGTTTTTCACAGAGAAAGAAAATGGAAAAATAGAAGGGCCTTCATAAGAAAGAGAAGTTTCTCTGTGTAGCAAATAATCCTGAAGTGGGATCTTTACTTGTCCATTTGAAAAGTCTTCAGTCAGTACTGTTCTGATGTGATATGAAAGATAAGAAAAATTCATTACTATTATTTTGTATGGCTGTTTTAATTAATTTTTTTGTTTTGTACCTTAACAAAATATATAAAAAAAACCTTGCAGAGACAAAAACTGGATAAGTTCTGGGTGACTTTGATCCTTACACACATGACCAGTAAAGTACCAGTACTGTTTAGACTGTGACAGTGACATCATCCATCATCTTAATCTTCTGATATCACCTTCTAAAGAACATCTTACTGAGGAAAGGAAAAGATTTTGTGACAGATCATCAACTACTGTTTTTATCCAGTATTCCCAGGATTTTTTCTGCCTGCTTTCCAGCTGGTTGTGTATGAAGATCTAAAGATACAGAAATGTCATTTATGTTAGACACCAGTTAATTCCACACTTTTTCCTCTCAGTATAAAAGCTCTTACTTCTATGTAGTTAAATCAAGCAACTTAGTCTCTATGTGAACCAATGGTTCCAACACAAAAAAAAAGAAAGAATTCCCAGTGCAAATCATTCTTGCTAAAAATGAGTTTACATGTTATAAATTTAAGGTTAAACGAAATACTTAAGAAAACTAATGAAGAATTACCATATCAACATTTCTTCCCTTTGCACCATTTCCCTGCTATTAAGCAGGTGCTCTGACCAAGAACTGTAGTAAGAGATTCAGATGATTACAGAGCACTGAATTTTCCCAATGCATTTTAGGAAAGCACTGGGTTCCAGTGCTCACTGGGACATATGTTTAGAGAATCATAGTTCTGAACATGTCTGTATTCTGCTGATCCATGAAGAGTGATAATTTGGTGGTTTTTTTCTAGTGATGTAACTAAAAAAAATGAAATTCTTTTTTTTCACGCTTTTTTACAGTGTAGAGCATTTAACCAAGTAACTTACTGTTACAATATCCTTGAGTTCACAGTGTTCTAAAATACTATAAAAACTGTAAATTTTTAAAAATTAACAACTTCAGCTTCATATATATATGTATATATAAATATATGTATTGGGAGTGAAAGAATGAAAAAGCAAGAAAGTAAAAATAATTATTATTATTTTTATTTAAATGTGTTTGACCTCAGAGTATTTTGCTGCATGGGCATAATCCTAAATACACATCTTAAGCAGATACTCTCAGTTTTTCAAAAGAACAGAAATTGTTAGGGTATTTTTTAAGTACTTATGTTACAGAGGCTATAATTCAGTCCACTAGTCTTCTATAAATCATGCTTCTTGAAGGATTAGAAATCAAGATGTAATATAGCTTATTTAGCAGCAAAAATATATGATTAGGATAGCAAAAGCAATGTCACACAGCTCTACTTCTGTTATGGGAAATGCAACAAATGTGGAAGTTTCTACTTTGCACTTTTCTGAGTTCTGTTGATTTGTTATAGGTAAGCTATAATTTCAACTTTTTTTGTCTTTCTATAGGTGGCAATAAAAGTTGAGAGAGATGGAAATAATATTTTCTTTCCTCAGAAAATACTTATTTTTTCCTCTAAGAAGGTCCACTGAAAAATTATTGGATTTTAATAATGCAAATTAAAACCATGTTTGTTGGCCTTACACTGTGAAGAATATCCAGAGAGTGGTGACATGACCTCTAAGATTACCCATGTTCTGGTTCTGAATATAAGCATAAGTGCCACTTATCTATATCCTCTGTATCTTAACACCAAGATCTCCCAGTGGGCACTTTTACACAGAGACTTCAAGACTGGAAATAATAGAGTAAATAAATGCACTAAACCATGCAACACATCATGTTGTCTTTTCTGTGGCAATGAATGACTTTTGTGAATGTTCTTTAGGTGCAAGTGCTCAGGGAGATTTAATTTCCCTCACTTTCTCTAACAGCTTGCCAGCATTTAAAATGCCTGTTTGTAAGGTAGCACTGGCTTTTTTCACATCTTGTAAACTGCTCTTGTGGCTAAGCTGGTGTGGCACTGAGTAACTCAGACTTCAAACAAACAAAAAGAAGCTGAGCCATTAACTAAAAGCAAATAAATAAATAAGTAAAAAAATAAATAAAATGGAAGCTCTAAAAACTAAACAGGAAGAAGGAAAGAAATTAGACAAAAATGAAACAAAACTGCAAACCAAAACCAAGAGCAAAACTATTTACTGTAAATACATATATATCAGTTTCATATTCACTTATTGCAGGTATAAGTGACTTTTTAATCAATAATAAATCAAAGACAGCACACTTGTAAGTCAGAAGTAATTTTTTGAGTAAAAAAATCTTAATATTAGTGACATTGAGGAGATAATTAAGAAAATGTCGATTGGTAAAATGAGTAGTCTTTCACAAACTTCTTATTAAAACATTTCCTTAGGTATAATATTTCTATAAAAAATTCCAGGAAATAGATTACTTGAAAAAGCAAAAAAGTGATACAGTAATAATATTTTGACAGCATATTAATAGGCTGTTTAAAGTTTCTGTACTTATAAATTACCTCTCTACTGCAGCTCCAAGGAAAGGAGTTTCAAGCCAGTGTTAAATGAATACCTGCAGGTGATAACTCACATGACACCAAGAAATTCACCTCTCTGGAAGTGTGATCAAGTGATTATATAGTACAATACTTGTATTTTTGCTTTTTAATGTACAAATCTTTGACAATCTTGCAATGAACATGACCAAATGATTGCTTCCTTGATTTTTAGACTTTATTTACACAAACCTCTTGGCTGTCCATGTAGCTGCTGGCCAGGGAGGGCACAAAGACAGCAGCTCAGCTCGTGTGCTGAGCTGGGGCTGCCCCTGGAGACCAGCCCTCCTGGCTGAGCTCCCTGCAGCTGGAGGCCAGCTCTGCTGCCCTCAAACACCTCTCCCAGCAGCTGGCACACCTGACAGCCTGCAGAGGTTGCTGGCACCCAGAGCAGAGCAGAGCAGAGCTGCCACATGCTAGTGCAGAAGATGCCAGATATTGGGAACAGGAGAGGAGTAGGGCCCCACTGGCTGAATTTCATTCCTAAGGCAACCAGCTTGTTGGTCTGAGACTTGCACTTGTAAGATCTCACCTGGATGTAATTAAAATGGTGGTGAGATAAGGATCTATCTCTTGGTGAAAATGTATGGAAAATTTGTAGTGAAGTGGTTTTGAAAATGGAGACAACAGATTTTGGAAAATCCCCAGTCCCCTAGTTCAGGGTGCCTGGGATGAGGCAGCTGAAAAATAAAGGTCCTTGGGAACTCAAGGATGGAGGATTTTGTGGTCCTGCTCCTAAGAAAAGGATGTGAACAAGCCTAAAACTAACCAGCAATAAGAAAGACAAGAGAATTAGTAAAAACAGTTGGGAAAGTGGACTTCAAAACTAATTTGTCTTGTTAGCAGGTCTCATGGAAATATGTTTCTCTACAAGTTTGATCTCAACAAATTCTGGCAGAATAAGGTTGCTGTAAAAGAGGTTCTAGTGGTTTTTCTAGTAAGCAAGACAAAGAATTGAAGAATGGAGTTTGGGGAGTTGAACAATGACCTATACTTACTGTTCCATGAAGCTCCATGGTGTGCCAGACAAAATAGTTACCTGAATTTTTCTGGGTCCCTACATTCTGTGTGCTGCTTATAAGTGCCTTAAAAACCTGGACATTTCTGACAAAAATTCTGTCAATTCATTTAACTTACGTATTGTATTCAAAGAAACGTAAGGTGCAAAAACCCATGAATAACTTGTTTAAGTAGGGACAGAACATTACACTGTTCATTCTAGCATCTATCTCAGTTTACCTACTGGAGAGATAATGGAAAAGTAGTGTTATATATGTGGATACATTGATGCCTTTAAAGAACTTCAGCATGTTAGCAAGTGAAGAGTGCCATAAAAAGTACATAAGGAAATTCTTATTGTTTCTTCAAAACATAGTTTGGATACTAGGCAACAGAAAAATCCCTTGTCTTAAAAACTTAGTATTAACAAAACACAACTTTCTATGATGCTACCTGAATGAGAGACTAGGTGGGAAAATATGTAGGGAAAATGTGACCATTTAAGAGAAGGCTATTTCAAAGTGTAAGTACATAAAAATGATGCTGTTTTTACTGCCATATAAATTAAATTTCATAACTTTTGAAAACATATGGGGGTTGAACTAGACCTGTACAGATCCCTTCCAACCTATACGGCCTATGATTCTATGACTGTGATAGCATTGCAATGTTGATTATGTTGTTTCAGGTTCAGGCTTTCATGCTTGACAGATATTTGCATTTTTTTGGGAATAACAGGCATGCTCATCATAACTGAAAGGAGGGTTTAGCTGTTGGTAATACCTAACCATACAGATCCACAGGTCCCCTCTAAAAATTTCTCATTTTATATTTTCAGTATTGTTTGCATTTTCACTGATTCATACAAGCTGTTTTATGTGGAGTTCTTTATGAAGTACAGCAAAACATTTCAAAAAATCTGTTTTGGGGCTACCATGGATGTTGGTAAAAAAACAGATTTCACACACAAAATTGTCGAAGAAGCAGGGGATTTTCAAGTGTTTGAAAGGAGATATGGAAAACCAGCGTAGCAGTAACAAATAGCAGATAGTAGGCACAGCAATATCTCAAATTCTACCCTCATTTGAGTTTAGATTATTGAATCTCAGGCCACCTACTATGCAGAGCACTGAAATATCTTTGGATGATAAATATCTCTTTGAACAGAGCATAATAATGATAGTACTCACTATTTTGCATATCATCCAAGAAATGGGAAATTTAGGTTTTTCAAATTAATCATGAAATGCATTCCAGAACAGTAATTACAGCATGTTATTTCGAGATACAAATAAAAGAGAAATAAGCTATCTGTACAGGCCCTATATATGACACCGTATAAAAAAGAACTATAAGAGAAGAGAAGGAAGTTCTGGATTCAAGGAACTAACTGTTCAAGCATACACTGGCAACCTGACTTCCATTCCCAAGTCTTGCAATATTTAATATCTTGAATGTTTTTGAAAATAGATATATTCAAAGATCACAGAAGAGCATCTTTATCCCAAAACTGTACCCTCGATACTAATGGATCAGCCTTTCTCAATGAGAGTATTAGACAAGATTGTCTTGGGAAATACAGTTTTGAATCCTTTCTGTGCCTAATTATTTTTATCACTTGCTTCCTCAGTGGGAGGAACTAAACAGACTTTGGGCTGTTCTCCAACATTTCCAGATCTTTCATCCAGCTTGAAGAAATCAGGCACGTCCCTTGTCCTTTCTGGTGAAATTTTGGCTGTGGCTTTTGCTAGGAAAGGACAGAAAAGGCCATACAAGGAATTATGGTGTGTTTGGATTAGAGAAGGCTTTGTCAAGGTGGTTGTTTGACAATCATTTTAAAAAGTCACAAATAGATAAGTTCTAGACAGCTCTCAGTTTGAAGAGGTAGAATCTTAGTCAGTTTTAAGTGCCTCAACAATTAGGCAGAAATTCAAATGTGTAAATAAGCATGACATATTTTCCCTAAATATTGTTACAGTTGTAGTCAAAGAAATTTTAGTCAAAATTTCTGTTTTCAGAACAGATTGCAATGGTTTCATGGCCATGTTGATATATCATATATCTGTATCTATATCATCTATATCTATCTATATATTTATATCTATATCTATATCATCTATATCTATCTCTATATCTATCTCCATCTGTATCTATATATATATCTATATCTATCTATACCTATATCATCTATGTTTAAATCATTATATTTTCTATATCTAGCTACTGTAGAATCTGTTGTTCTTTACTTCTATTGCTGATTCTATCTGTTGATATTTACATGTAAGTGAGATATTCACTCATTGATAATGGTTTTGGATATTCTCCCAAAGTTGAATGAATAGATATTCAATGCCTTAAAAAATGCATCTAAATTGGACTAAATAACATTTGCTTAACTTTTCCTAGTATTGTTATTCACCCAAGGCCTTTAAACGGCTTCTAAAAACAAGTCACACACACACACACACACACACACACACACACACACAGAGGCACACACATATGTACATATCATTATATGAACATATTAGAGTTGGTTATGGCCCCTGAATTATTTTTCTTTTAGGGGTAAAATGCACTATTACAGTTATGTATATAATTGTATATGGCCATAAACATATAAAGATTGATATAAAGTCTATATATACAACTAAAATTGTTTTTTGCTTGTTTTTGTTTAGTTTGTGTTACAGTGTGTATGTATATGCACATAATACACAAAATAGTTGTCAAAACAATGAAAATAGTCTGAGGTACCTCAGCAGCAACTAATTCCAAATATGACATTTAAGGGTAAAGCATATAGTAGCAGCATTCATTTGGTCTATAAATTGCCAAAATCTTGCAGCTACACTACTTATTCAAACAATAGCATGCTGTGCTCATTATGTATTGGGGAGGATATAAAGTAAGTTCCTATAGTTATATATGTATTGCAATATACATATTTCTTCTCCCCAGATTCATGCTGTGTAGCATCAGTGATGTCAGCTTATTTTAACTAATATAAATTAGATTAGAATCCAGACAATAGTTGAAGTGCAGTTGTACCTTTCTTGGGTAAGTAAACGTCTATTTATTTCTAAAAATCAATTTTTAGTGATAGAGCAAGTTTCATCTATTGGATTAAATGATTTCTAGATTCTTAACATGAAAAAGTCTGGTGACCACAGCTTCCTCAAAGTAGGCTATAAAATGTTTTTTGTTTGCTTAGTCTTAACTCTATACTGTGTGTATGTGTCAGATTCACGGAGTTTTACATAACTTTGAAAGCACCTTGTCCTTGAAGTAAAAAAGAATAATATTTGCTTCAATTTTTTCTATTTTATTTCTGCTTTTCCCATCCAGTGAGCTAGTCAAATAGACTCTGCTGCATGAGTAAAGCAGGTGACAGGGGAACACATCACTTTCAATGTCCTTGGGCATATTTTGTTGACTTTAAATAGTATCTAGCACTTCATGACAGAAAATCATTTCTATTTCAGAACTTTAAAAGCTGAAATAACAGAATGATAGGTAGGCCTATAGTGGTTCACTAAATACACAGTAAGAAAGGCTTCAAAATATGTCCTTGTCTAAAGTCTTTCATGCATCATTTAATAAGATGAGAACTTGTATTTTAATAGTAAAATATAATTCTTTATTTTTAAGGTAAAACCCCTTTTTTTCTTCCCTCTCCTACTGAACTATACAGTTACATGCTAACTAGAACAGTTCACATTTCATTGGTCTAAGAGAACAAGTATAAGAATCTGCCACGGCACATTGTTCTAAAGCTAACAATTCATTAGTGAATGTGAGTTGGCTCTCTTGTATTAAAGACTTGTGTGTATTTTCCTGTTGAAGAAAAAGGAGGATGGAATTTCCATTCCTTTTTTCTTTCCAATGAAGTTCTTACAATGTGAGTTATTTTATTCTATCAAAGTTTTGAAGTAAAACCTTTCCCGTGTGACATATGAAATACGCTGTAAATTCTTACAGATTGTTATGCTTGTAGCTGATTTATGACAATTAAACAATTTTCAGCCATTATAAAAATACATTTTTGCTCTTGTTGTCCATTTTCAAATAAAGACCTTAACTCACCTAAATTTAGAAAGTGTCAGCATCCAAGAAAGTCGCTTCTGGCACCCTTCAAAGTTAAAAAAAAAAAAAAGAGAACAGGCTCTTTTAAGGTGTCATCTGATAGATGAGTACATTCAGATGACATCACATTAATTTAATCCTAAAGTGTTTTCCTGTTCCTATTGACTATAAAGGAACTTCAGATGACAGTGTCAGACACAGAAGCCTCTATTTTAGGCTCTGCATTGGGCAGATTAATCCTGTTAAAAGTGTCCACTCTCCATCTACAGGCTCAGTCAAAAGAAGCCAGTACAAATGGAAGAAAAAAAAAGACACTTGCTGAAAATGGAGCTCATGGCACCTACCTGGCATTCTCTGCTCTGCCTGCTGATGGAAAGTTTGTGCAAAACATATGCAGCTTTAGTGTGTTTGTCCTATCACCAGCCAAGACATTTACCAATATTCATGTGACTTGATTTCAATGTTCTGAATCCTCAAAGACAGAACAGTTTAAAGCTTTTCCCTTTTTGACTAATGAGCAATGAATTTTCAATGTGCTTTTTCTAGATAAAGCTTAACTTATTATAGATTAGAAACAGTGTCACATGTGTTTACATGAATGGAAAAATCAAATACCAATCAAAAGTCATTAATTTTCTAAGATATTATTTCCAAAGAAATGTTAACAAATATTGATCTCTTGGAGAATAATCAATATTTTTTGAGAAAAGTAAGATAATATGATCAAATCAGCAATGAATTATGAAGTACTTTCTGAGCTGCAAAATATCTTTAAAGTCAAGGTTTCCAGACATTTCAACACTTAAATTAAGTATGTTTATGAAGTAAAACATAAAACTTTACATAAAACATAAAAACTTTACATACTTTACTTTGAAATTACTGCTGCATATTCTTAAACACAAGATTAATCATATGCTGACATGCCCTTTTGACTAGTTTATTTATTTGATATGTGGGTAGACTGGAAAAAATACACATGAAAACATCTAATGCATGACCAAGTTTTCTACAGGATCAAAATAAATGTCTATTACAAAGTATCAGGTCTTTAATAACATATAGCAATAAACATTGAGATATTTGGATATTTATGGGTGACCGCTGGAGAACAGCTTAAGAAGTTATTTCTCAGTGAAAGTGTCATTTCTCTAATTACCATATCTAATCTACTGCAGTGTAAAGTAAAATGAATAAAATATAAAATGAAATTATTCAGAGTGCAAAATAAACCATTTTTATTTCTGCTTTGAATATATTAAGAATGGGCTGAAATTCTGTTACTTTTCATGGAATGAATAGAGATTTAAAAGAAAAGGAATCTATGCAAACCAGGCATCAAGCAGATTGATTTTTAATACTTGGATAGCATTAGATAATTTTCAGTGCATTAGAAAATATGAAAAACAGTGCTACCTCAATGAAGTCACCTCTCCTGCTAAGAACAGCAAACAGGGAAGCATTTAGCCCATTGTGGATAATACACAATTAAAGTTTTTCTCAATTGGCAGGGAAGTTTCTCTGTACAGAGCATGACATTACTTTTCCTGTGTTTTGAGCCTCTTGTAATAATCTGTACATAGTTCCAGTGGTGGAACTCTTCAACCGTGGCGCATCGATCTCTCAATTGTAAATTGTTTCATTCTAGTGTTAAAGAGACTGGCTGTCAAAAAAACCACACAAATCTTTATTTGGAATGAAATATAGATATTCAAGTGTATGAGAAGAAAATATAGGAAGAATAAAAAATGCAAGAATACTGAAAGATCACATTGTGGTTTATTTTCTCCGCATCCACACTTTTAACCTTCTGAATTCCTGTCACAGTACTTACATAGAAGCTTTGTAAAAGCTCTTTCTGTCAGTTGTGAAACCAACACTACTCTGATTACTGCAGGTTTTGTTTCTTTATACTGAGGTTCTGTGTGGATCTTCAAAAGACAACTGCAGCTTTTTCTGTCTTGCAGTGTTGCCTGTGGGCATTAATGTGTCTATTCTCAGTATTTAGCCTGCACTTCTTGTAAAATTTGCCATAATCTAGTATATTTCCTTTGTTTCTGTGACTCATATTTCTCTGGAAAAAAAGACTCAAACTAGGCAAAGGTTCACAAGGATCTGGGTTTTTTAATGTGGTTTGTGGAATTTTTTACCTTTGTTTTGGTTTTGGTTGTTCCTGAGGGTTTTATTTTTTTGAGAAGGGGGGTTGTTTTGTTTTTTTTGTTTGTTTTTCAACAAAAAAGTTAAAAATTAAAAATGTTAAAATTAAAAATATTTTATTTACCAAGGGGGAGAGGGAGAAGGACAGACACCCATCCCCCTTGAAAACAGAGAAAAAATACTCACTATTATGACTGATATTCTAAAAGAACCACTACTTTCCTTAGAAGTCTAGTGTGCTGATAGCATAAATGTGCATTTAGAGATCTCATTTCTAGAATCTGCAGAGACTTCTCACTCACCAGTAAAATGTTTTAAATTGCATAGGTAAACACATAATTTCTTTTCTACAAGACTTTGACAGTATCTTGAGGTCAATTATAATAAATCCGATTTTATTTCTGAATGACCCTTTACCAAAGGTGCAATAATGTTTAAGCTGTTGTAGGCCTTGGGACCCCTTCTTGTCTGACTTACTCATCTTAAGAGCGTTCCTGAAGCAGTCCTTAATTGATTTTATTTTATAAACAATACCAGAACATTTTAAATTTGTAATCAGACTTCCTTAGAAAATCACTCAGAGCTGGTCTCTCCAGAGACATGACCTACATACAGGTCATAACATATGGTAGAATATGGTGAGTTGCTGAAGCTGTGTCTACTGAAGCTGAAAAAATATGTAAAGAAGTGATGTCTATCTATCTGTCTGAGACTAGTCTTTCCTTCCAAAATAACCATGAAGGAGATGAGGGAATAATCCTACAAGAAATGGGATTTTGTATAATCATTTTCCACCCAGGTCCCTAACCCTTGGGACTTCCTGGAGTGAGGAGGCAGCAGAGTCCCAGAAGATTAATGTAACATGCATCAGTTGACACATTCTTCGGTGCTGTACAGCTGTTGTGCATTTGATCTCCAGTAAAAGCTCAGTTCACTTAATTAGTGATTTCAGGCCCTATGTAAATGCAAACATGAAGTGATGTGATCGAGAAACATATACAGAGGAGTGGTTTGGGTGGTCTGCAGACTGCATCTAGACCCCATTCAATAGCAGAAAAAACTATGGCTCTCTTAAGACAAGATTGTGGTTTTAATTGGGCTCAGCTGCAGAGAGCACACCCCCTGTACCACCAAATACCCCCAGAGGTAACTGAGTCAATCTCTGTCTCTGTATCACTATATGTAGTTGTAATTAATCTCTCCCTTTTGCTTGGACTCACTGACCAGCGATGGCACTAAAGAAGATGAAACAAACTTATGGTAACAATTGTAATGTGTTTGTTTCTCAGAGCCATGAAGTTACAGTGTTGGCTGATACTACCCTCACACTGATTGACTGATTTGGCCAAAATCAACAAAATGGCCCAACTGACAAGATAATATATGCACTGAGGGCCACACAGACCAGTCCTTCAGACTGGAATGACTTTCTGGCTACAAAAAAATCATTGTCCATTTGACCACAATCCACAGTGAAGTGGTGGAAAACAAAATTGTTTGATGAGATTGGAGTTCTATAACACTGTAGAAGTTGATATGGAGGGATATTCATCCTTCCATCTGGTGCGAGGGCTTGGTCAGGTGTCTCAAGGTACATGAGGTTCTCACCTCTGAACCTGCCACAGGAAGAAACATCAGCCATGGTGGGAGAGAGGCTGAGAGTAGCAAGGAAGAACAGGACACTCTCAGTTGTCTACCTCCCCCACCCTGGTGAGCAGAACAGATCTGGCATCAGAGAGCACCAGTGGGGAAAGACCTGGACAAAAGTCCATCATGTCCATGCTGTGAAAACTAGGCATATTGAGTGCTAGGGCTAACTGACCATTTAAAAAGATGCTATGGAGGATTTTGTCTCAATGTGCAAAATGTGGGAAAACAATTAGAAAACATCACAGTATTACGTGCAATTTCACACAATGTAAAGGGGCTGCTGAAGTAGCTCCGACTGGAAAATGGACCTGGGTGTGGGAAAAGCTTCAAAACAAAAAGTGGTGTGGGACAGCATAAAAAATTAGTGCAACCTGTTGTAATTAAGTAATTCCTTGTTTTGATAAGAGTTTTATCCCCTAAAATTCTTTTCCCATACTGAGTATAGAAAAAATGTTGGTCATTCACAAGAAAAGCCAAATATAAGGGTATCATAAGTGGTTGCATCTCAGTAGAACTGATTACACCACTTGGGATACGTGTGAGACAGTTCTGTATTATAATGAATACTAATAGCAAAAGGCTGTTTTTCACATACAATTTTAAAAATATCATGATGCTTATCTCTAAAGAAAAGTTGTCAGAGTTTAGGAAGTAATTTTTCTCATTGAAAAATACATTACAGACTATATGGTCCAGAAGATAAATAATATTACTTTCACAACATCATTAATAAATTAGTAAACAAATCACTTGATAACAATGAAAACTGAAAAAAGTTAAGTCGTTATTAAAAATTTGCCTCAGGATACACTCTGTGTTTCCTCCTTATTCAAATTATTGAACAGTTCTTTGTTTGAGAAATAGTTTGTTTAAAGGAACTGATTTAATAATAAAACTAAAATTAAAATCAAGAATAATTTATCTTGTGTTGGTTTTGGGTTAATGAGTAAATTTTCTTCACAGTAGCTTGCATGGGGTTATGTTTCAGATTTAAATATGCTGAATACATGATAATAGAGACACTTGTGTTATTGCTGAGCAGAGCTTACACAGAGACAAGGTCATTTCTGCTTTTTGTGCAGCCACAGTGGCACAAAAGTTGGGAGTGTGTGGAAAGCTGGGAGGAGACACAACTGTGACAGGTTATCCCAGCTGACCAAAGGGATATTCCAAACCACGTGGTATCACGCTCAGTACATAAAGTGGGGGAAAAAGGAGGAAGGGGAGGATATTTGGAGTGGTGGCATTTTCCTTTCCAAGTCACCGTCATGCATGATGGAACCCCGCTCTCCTGGGGATGGCTGAACACCTGCCTGCCCTTTGGAAGTAGTGAAATAATTCCTAGTTGTGCTTTTTTTTTGTGTGGGCAGATTTTGCTCTCCCTTTGCTCTTGTTAAACTGTCTATATGTCATCCCAAGATTTTCTAGATTTTACTCTTGTAATTTTCTCCCCAGTGAATGAACTGCTGTATGGGGCTTGGCTGTTAGTTGGGTGGGATTAAACCATGACACTTCTTTACTTGATGCTTAGGCTACATCTTGCAGTAATATAGAGCAGTCTCTGCTGTAATTGAATGTGTAGGGGTTTCACATTCCTGGGAAATGAAAAATAGATAGAGATATTTTATTTAATATAACTCGTAGAGTTGATGTGTGGAAACTCTTTAGAAAATATTCATACCATGGCATACTATGTTTTTATTTAATCTTACAGGCACCTCAGAATTGGCTCAAATTTCAGCTTGTAGTTCTGTGTGATATTAAGTTGAAAGTAGATTGTAATAGGACACTGATTAAGTTGAAAGTAGATTGTAATAGGACACTGTTAATGAAGATGTTGAATTATGCACTTACATGTGTTTGTTTGATTTATTATGGACAGTGTGAACTAATATAATTCATTCCCAAAAATCCTGCTAACAATAGATCCTTGGTCTAAAATGTAAGAAGGTTTCATACCCTGGAGGTCCTGTGGGACAGATATATCAGAAAACATATATGTCTGACTAACTGTAATTTAAAAGTCTTAAAAACAGTTAAAACGAAGCTTATTCACAACAGTCAAGTTGCTGGCTCTAAAAAGAACATTTTAAACATTAAAATATTTAACAAATGACAGTTTTGAGAGCGTGCTGTAGATTCTTCTGCACCTGAATACAGGACCAGAGATGTACTCAGCATTTGTCAGATTCATTTGTACAGGGATGTTTTACAAGCATTCCAATGACTCTGCCTAAATTTCCATTTACAATCTTTCTCTTGTTTTGAAGTGGAAGTTGAGACATCCAGAGAAAAATTTATTCATAGCTATTTTCTTCCAGCAATCTAAAATCCAGACAATACATTCTCAGTAACAAGTACTGTTTCTACTGAAGAATCTGGGCTTGATTAGCTTTCAAAAATATATCTCAATTATGAAAATTTTATGTTGCAGATGAGTCTCAAAGCTCAGTGGCATAAACCTGTCTTCCACAGGTTCATAAGACACAAGACTGTGCAATAAAAAATGGACAGAATAATTGTAAGTTTCATAAATTACTCGAATTCAGCTAGAAAAATAAAATAAACTAGCTCTGTGTGAAACACATTTTTAAAATTTGATCTCTAATTATTAGTAAGACCAGCAAATCAAATCAGTTGAAAGTTGTAGCTTGTGGCTAGAAGAATCATGAAGTTTCTTCAAATTTAGGATGTAGATGCATATGTAGATTGCTTGATTTTTGCACTCAAAAAAAGAGGAAGATGTTGAATATAAGAGAAAAAGTGAGTTGTCTAACGGAAACTGAAGTAAGGAAAAATAATATTACTTAGTTCAGCTTAGTAAAGAAATTTGGATTTTGCCATCTGAGAATAAGAGATTTAGTCAGAAGCTTTCTGACTTTTGTAGTTTGACAAGTCTCACAAAAAAATTATTCATATGTGAAAGCTTAACAAATACAAAATGAAATATGTAGTCTTGGTTTATAAATCATCATATATTCTAACATAAATCATTATGGTTTTATGGTTTGTTTTTTTTAATAGATGAGACCTGCAGTACTTTTTGTGTTTGGACCAGAGGAGCACATCTATTTAAATCCTTTATGGAAAAAAGGTAGTGAAGATTGGATTATACTTTAATTAAAAAGCAAAGGAAAAACAACCTGAAAAGGAGATGACAAGGGATTTTGAAGGATCAGTTCAGTGGCATTTCACAAGAACAATTTTTAGGACAGATTTATTTAGTGTTTTTACCTAAACCAGAAAGAACATGATTTGCCTCAGAGAATTTGTGATGAAATAAAGTTGGAAAATGTTGTCTACAAAAAACCAATTAACATATACAGGAGGAACTAACCATTGGGTTGACAGGAATTTTGAGATACAATGCAATTTGCAAACATGCAGGATTATATGCTCCAGGTTTAATAAGATAAACTTCTGTGACATCAATCTAGGAACTTATCTATAGAAGAACAGACAAAAGGACTTTAATGCTGCTTGTTGATTACAGAATCATTTCCAGCTGCTAACTTGATGTAGCTGTGAAAAAGAAAAAAAAAATCTTAGTGAAGCAGAACACAGATTTCCAGTGGAGGTGGGAAGATATTGATCCCACAGTAAATTTATGCCAGCTTAGTCTTTTTGCACAATGCATATGCAACTCTTGTTGCTCATGCTCATGAAAAGAGAAATCAGAATGGACTAAACACTGGAAGGCCAAGGAAGAAACTCAGAAGCTTGACAGAAGGGTAAAGAATGTGACTATTTAAATTCAGCCAAGGATGCTAAGAAGTTACCTGGTTGCTTAATATCAAAGATAATATCAAAAAGTTAATACCAAAGTTGCTACTATCAAAGAAGTATTTTTAGGTATATGTGTAGCTAATGAGAAAAACTAAATATAGTGGCTAACTGTTATCTATTATATGTTACACAGGACTGAGAAATGCTAGGTAACATATACCTTGACAGATTAGTGAGGGGAAAATAACCCAAAAGCCAACATGCAATTCAAAAAGTATTTACGTTGAGTTAGATCTATTTACTGCTTAGCTTTTACCTATGTGCATCTAGTTCAAAAGATCATATCAAAATGGATCCAATTGTTAGTAACTCTTTAAAATAAGCAACCTTGTTATTGCAAATCTTTATTTCTAGCTGCAACACACTTCCATCTTAGGAAAAAAATTCAAGCCCTTGGACATCATTCATATTTGCGTAATATGATTTTATAATTATCATTTTTGTGAAAAACATTTTGTTGAGCTAAGGACAAAAAAAATTCAGTTACAGAATTAAATAACTAATTTCCTACAGCTGGATGGACTCCCTCAGCTAATCCCAAACTGAGCTCTGAATGTTTGGCTGGAGATTTTCATGTATTGGACAGGAGAAAGCAGAAAAATCTCATTGAACTCTTTCCATCTTTGAAAAATTCTTAAAGTTAAGAAAATACGCTGTTTAGACAGACCTTTTACAACCTTTCAATCTGGTTACACATTCTGGTTTTCTTCTAAGAAAAATAATAAAATCAGTTAATCTGTTTTCAGAACTAAATAAGGTAGTTTGGTACATTTCCTCTTAGAGAGAAAAATTGAAATTTAAGACTCTGGGCATTGTGTGACATTACTGATAAACCTTAAAATATATACCTGTCAGCATGTGTGACATGCATAATTTGCTCTTGAAAGAGTAAAACATCAGATGTATCTTAATCAAATACCAGAGTCAGGAAGACTTATTCTTGAAATAATTTTTAAATTACTAGTGTAGCAAAAGAATTTCCTATGAAATCTTGTTTGGGCTTTATATTTGTTTGTTTGCTTGTTTTCCAGAAAAAAAAAAAAAAAAGAAAGAAGAATAAATTTTTCAACCAACCTAATTTCCCACTAGGAAAGTCAATAAAGCTAAAGTTAATATTACAGATAGCTAGAGGAAAGATAAAGACATATATACAGATGAAACATAGTTCATAGATAAAACAAACACAAATGATCCAGGTTGTGGTAAAAGGTGATCTGACTTTTTTTATTAGATTTTTAAACTTCCTTATCTAAGCCCTTATGTGGTCTACTTTTACATTTCTTTGCAGAGCTCTCTGTCTTTTCTGGTTGTCTTCCTGGATTTTTCCCCTTGGCTGCACTCTTTTTAAAGTCTCTTTAAATCCAATTTAAAACAAATACAAAAACATGTAAGACCTAAGCAATTTCAGGGTAGCTGGAGGTTGGGAAGAACTCATTCCTGGATAATGTTCTCTGTGATATTTAACACTAGTTACTTGAAATGAGCAATTGTTTTTTTTCCAGCATCACAACTTATTAAAACTTTTCTATAATCATACTTCTCACTGTTATAAAAGGTTAATTAATTAGATTTGATCTAGCTCCCTACATTTAAATAACATGAATATATTTTGACCCATTGATCTGTTTTTTTAGGTTATTTCATTCTAATAAAATGAATGTCTAATAAAAGCTATTTAGAACTAAATGCATACATACTCATCTTTATAGCTTGATACTGTTCAATGCTGCATGAGAATGAATATATGGTATAGATGATATAGAACTCACCTTCAAAACATAGCCTCTATTTACCTGTTATCTTCTCATAATTTACAGCATAAGATCTTCCTGAAAGCTGAAGCAGAATACATGCCTCACAATTGAAATGATCAATAAGCTATATAAATTTGCAGTGCATGCAATAAAACATGATTTTCAAAATTTTTTATAAAACTGAAAAGTGAATCAGAGAATCTATTGCATAAGTCAGGGGTGTGGGGGTGTGTGGGGTGGAATTACTAGCTGAATTACATTTAACTAAAACAAACAAACAGAAAAGTTAAAATAGCAAATCAAGGTTATATGCATACATGTCATATTGGTACTACACCAAAAAAGTTGTTACAACTGTTCAGTCATTTGTCAATCATTTTCACATGGAAATCACTATCTGCACAGGCTCACAATTATTACGATGCTGTGTTTCTTGATCAGTTTAAGAAAGTTGTAATCAAAACAAACACCCTCATGAAACTCAGAAGTGTACTAGAAATCCAGCTGCTTTTTAACAGTGGTGCACTTTGATACTAAGAAGTAGTTTTTCAGAGATGATTAGTGATGTACATGCAGTCATTTTGGATCCATGAGCTAGTGGTTGCTAAGCCCTTCAGAGAAATTCAGTTGATCACTGAGTATTTCAGTATCTTCTGAAATGCTGACCTAATTTTTTTACAATGAAAAATTAGTCTTTAGTACCACAGATATCTTTTAGCCTTCAAAATGGTCAATAGCTGTACATGCAGTCCAAGCATTTTGCAAGCCTGAAATGAGTGAACCTGAGAGATGTGGTTGCACAGGAGGGCACGCGTAGGCAAATGGGTTTACAGTCACTGAGATACATCCCAGTAACAGATAAGGAATTCCCTAGCTGCCCTTGCATAATTTTGAAAGTTCTTTAGAAAGGTCTCAAGGAAAGTCAGGCTCCACATTCTTTCTTACTACAAACCTTGTAACAGATCCTTCTTTGGCTAGGAAAGGAAGGATTCATTCACTTTGACTTAGCTTTGAGTGCCAAATTAGACAGAGAAAGGACAACAAAAACATATAGTGTCTGTGGGAGGAGCTTGAAATAAAACATTCATTTCATAGTCTGACTATGAATGTAGTGGAAACTTAGGCAAAGAACAAATGTTATGACAATGTTATCAAAAATATTTAAG
>WBND01000630.1:304954-320332 GCA_013398595.1 Tychaedon coryphoeus | reverse complement strand
AATACAAGACTATTTTTTGAAATTTTAAGGTAAATGCTTTTGGGAAACTTTTACATCACATGATCTGCAACTTAGCGACAAACTTTGCCAGTGTGGTGGAAAATGTGAGTCGGGAAAGTATTAGTAAATATATAAAACATTTAACTTGATAAGGAGAATTTATAAATAACTCCTTTGATGTTGTCAATGCAAAATTTATTTCTTTATAATTGTCATTGGAAATTTCATAAGAGATAGGAAGGAGCTTTCCTCTAATGGCCATGGAATACCTTGATTTTTTCTTGAAAGCATAAAATTGCAAAAGCAACAGGAACAGCCCCGTCTTCTGCTCTGGCCCTGAAATTGAGATTCCCAATATTACTACCTATAGCAAAATCAGTTTTATCTCTACTTTGATGTTTCAAATTGTTCCACATTCAAAACCTATTAGTCATATTTCACAAAATATTCTCTGGATCAAATTTAAATGGAAACTAGAAAGAAATTAATATTTGTTGCCTGCACAGAAAGTTTCTCACTGTTCAAAACCAAAAATGGAAGGGGAGATTGTCTGATCAGAATATATAATTTTTTACAGAAATCCTGTTGAAACATTTGATTTCTTACATGATACAGGAGCCTAGCAGCCCAATTCTGTCTGTTCCCCACGAAATGAGGTCAATATGTTTGTATTACACACCTTTTCCTCCTTTCCCTGTTTTCGTCCTTCATTTTTCTTTTCGTTATTTCAGGAGACACAAGAAGCTAGCATTCAAGTACTCATATATCAATCTGATGCTGCAATTCCTGCAGCGTGTTTGCACAGCATTTATGATCTTTTCAGAGTTTAATCAAAAGTGTTACATTCTCAGGGAAGGGTGCTTTGAACCATGAAAGAAAGGTCTAGATACTTGCAATGGCCAGGTGATTTGACTGCCTTCTTGAAATGGACAGTCTACACCAGTTGAAAAGTAAATATGATCCATGGCCACTCTCTGAAGAAAAATGAGCATAGTTTGATTTCAATAAGTTTAGGCAACTAGAAGTTATGTGAGTGTACTGTGATTTTCTGCACTGGGGAAGATCAGCACAGCCCTCAAATTACTATAAATGTTATCATTTCCGGTGATTTCAAGGTATCTGATAGAACCAATACAATCTCACTGAAATCACGTAAGGGAATCTGTGCATTTGTTGGCATCTTTTTTTTTCAGAGTTCTGTTAGTATCACTGTTGTTGGGAACCCAATATAATTAGGTATTAATGCACAGTAACCATTAGACTCACATCAGTGTTATGGCAAACAAAACATAGTGAAATCCAAATTAGATCAAATGACATGTTAAAAAATCACACTAAAACAAAATAAACCCCAAAGCTCCAACAAGTTCTCACAGAAATGATAATTTTGGGGGAAAAATGGAATGCAGTAACAGAGGGTGTATTAAAAAAACAACCCAACAATTCTTATTGGCTTTGAATTCAGTTCCTTTGTCCCTTTGAAATTCCCAGCCATAATAAATGAATAACACACAGTCCTTTTGAAATCCAGTATATCCAGAGATTTCTAGTGCAGTGACATTACATTTGTGTGAAGGATACTCTTGAGAATGGCTGAACCTCTGCTAAAAAACTTCCATTGTATTATCTGCATTCATTTATGCTCTTGTGAACTATTTGAAATATGTTTTACAGATATAGAGTATATCTTTTAAGGAGTGTTTACAGAGACCAGAGATAAAAACCCCATAAAATCTCAATGCCATTCTGTGTTTAAATAGAGAATAACACAGTTATTCAAAGTTATTTATCGCATTATATTGTTCTCATCTTATATAGAAAGATTTATTGAATAAAGGGTAATAAAAAACATTTCTTTTCTGGAAAAAGTTATTCTAAAAATATGAGAATTCAAAAATCAGGACTTTACTAGACAGCTTCCTTTATTTACACTTAGTCTTTCAAGTTATAGAAATATTGGATTAAATAAAAATCAATATAGATTTTAAAAATCGCACATTTATGTAGATTATTAAAAAAGAAAAATGCGTATTAATGTACTTCAACTTTCTCCTTGCAGTATAGATGGAGCTTTTAATCGATAGAAATATCTCTATTTTAATGATGGAGTCATTAGCTGAATTACTACACCGATGTAATACTGCTAGTAGAAACCCTTTCCCAATTAATGTTGAGAACAGAGAAATATCTGATGAGTAAGTGCACAAGCAAGCAACAGTAATTTCCATTTCAAAAGTATAGCTGATCAACCCAACAAACTAAAAATGTTAAAAAGAAGCCAGGCAAAGCAGCTTTCATTCGTCATGCATGAAGGAATATCTCAGTTTAGTGTGGATTTTTGTTTGCCAGCTGTACAAAACTGTATGTGTTTACTGAGAACATTTGTTTTCCTGCTGAAGATCCTTACTTCCCAAACTGTAGATTCTAGAATCAGTGTTTCGGAAATTGTTAGATCAGAGACTGCAAATTCATCAAAACTAAAGTGTTTGCAGGAGCCAGTTCAGCATTGACAAAGCTGTGACAGAAAGGAGGCAGGTTTCCAACAATCCACGATGCTCACTCACCCAACTGCCTTTTATGAAGGTTCTTGGTGGACTTCCAGGCTACCAACCCTTCAGTATCCACATGGCACGCTGTTGAGCTGGGAGTCCTGGCTGCCAGGTTGCTCTGTCTAGCCAAGGCTTCAAGGCTCTTGGCTTCCTCTCAGCTTGCCTGGTGGAGAGTTGAGAACGTCCCCCAAACTTGCATTTCCAACTCCAAGTATCCAGCTGCTCAGCAGACAAAACTATGATGGGCTAAGGTCTGGGTCTACCTTTCCAGGTGCAGACTCAAACACTGTAACTTCTAGGATTCTTGGCATCCCTGCCAGAGATTTCTGCACTGGGTTTGCATGGCCAGGTTTTGACAGTGGGGGTGTTACAGGGGTGGCTTCTGTGAGGAGGTGCCAGATGCTTCCTACATGTACAGCAGAGCCAATTCCCTGTAGCTCCAAAAAGGGACATGCCTCTGGTCAGAGCTGGGTCAATTAGAAACGGTGGAAAAGCCTCCAAAAAAAAAGTTATTGTGTAGATGTATTTGTGGCCAGAGAAGAGTAGAGTCAGAACATGTGAGAAGAAGAAGTCTACAGATACCAAGGAGCCCCTGGAGCAGACTCACACCAGAGTAGGTGGGTGCCCAAACGAGGCCTGTGAAGCCTTGGGAAACTCTTGTTGGGCCAAGATACTGGAAAGGACCTGCAGACCTGTAGAAAGAAGAGCCCATTCTGGAGAAGGCAGATGTTTTAGACATCACAAAAAGACACTAAAGACATAAAACTGCTTATTGCCACAGCTGTATAGCTCAGTACCCCCAGAAGTATCTCTCTTGATATTTCCCATTGTCTGAACAGTAACTTATGACTTTGACACAACTCTAAGTGACATTGAAATATAAAGATTGCATTTAAGGTTGTAAAGAAACCAGCTTCTCTAATCAACAGCATATTCTTGCTCTGTAAATTGATTTTGCAGTACCAGTCTTTGCCTTAGTGATAAAAGACAAAGAAAAAAAAAGAAATCAACTTGTGTCCTGTAGTTTTATTAGAATCCTGACTTTTCTTTTTTTAAACTTAAATTAATATTCCCATTCTTTGGTGTCTTCAGAGGAGTATCAATTATGTGGTGATGACACAAAAGCTCCTCTAACTCAAATTTATTTCATGGCTTTTTTCAATTAAAGAACCTACACTCTGTGAAAGCTACATCTGCCTGTTTAAGTAAAAAATAATTTGTCCCTCAAAGATATACAACAGAAGAAGAAAAAAAAGCCCCTCTGATCATTTCCAAATGAATCACTGGAAAAAAAGACAAAGGAAAGAACAGGCTGGTTTTCTCCAGTTATGTGTGTATGCAGATTTTTCATCTCATATCTCATTCTACCACAATATCATCAATATTATATTAATATTATATTATATTATTTAATTATATAAAAATCAATATATAAATCTACCACAATATCATCAGAGAGTATTTCCTATCTGCTCTCATTTTGTTCTTCAGCTTCTATACTTTTAAGAAAAATCTTTATTCATACCTTCTAGTAATCTTTTTCCCTATTTGACACCTTTATTTACTTTTATAATGTGACCTCAAATTAGGAATGACAATGGAATCCAAAAAATACGTTTCAAATTAATACATTGACCCAGCAGATTCAGATCTGTTAGCAAGCTTTCTCTCTTTTTTTTTTTTTTTTTTTTATTTTGCACGACTTTTTTCCCTCCCACCTATAATTTCTCTTAATTTTTGCAGTTATTTTAGTTTGAAGTTTTAGGAATGCCTTAGTTGGATGACCATTATTCATGTAACACTACTACATTAAACACACTTAGTTCTCCTGAATAGGAAATGTTAAAACAGAAAACTAAATTACAATAAAACCCAGTTGTTTTTTTCTTATCTTGGATGGCAGTAGCACCATTTGCAAAATGAGAAAGATCTGGACTACCTCTAATGCTGCTGCCTTCCCTGAGAGAATTAGATGCTCATGTTCTCATTCACTTTTTTCCACTTTATCTGTTTCCACCTCTCACTTCTATCAGTGAGCTGTGGTTTAAGAAACGCTTTGATCTGAGGAATTTTCAGTGAAGTGTTAACTTCTGCACAGTAAGAAAGAACATTGTGAGGGAGAGAGATCTCTGGCTGCTCTGTCAAACACTTAAAACCAAGGAATGTCAAAACTGGGGTCAACTTTAAACTCCCATTTATTTGAGCCAGAACATCATAAAATCTTAAGGAGCCAGTTACCATTAGAAATTATCAATGGTTAATATTAGAGAGTTAATAAACTCACTGTATTATCTGATTTGTTGAACTAATTCATGGGCCTCGCATTGTCTTTTCTTGCTCTTTTAAGCAAGCTAGCCCATGACAATAAAAGAATGAAATAGTTTATTAGGAAAAGCAATCCTTTTACATTTTTCTCATGTAAAGTACAGAATTCTTTTACTTCTACTCCCCTTGTAATGACTCAAAAAAGTAATAGCATTGGGACTCTGTATTCTTTAATTTCTACTCTAGATATGATGAGAGATGAACTGAAGTCTACAAAACTATTGCAAAAATTTGGGTACCATAGTTGTTAGCTTCTTTTTATTTCCAGCTATGAAAGAAGCATGCTGGAGAAAGGAAAGGATTTGGAAGACAGAACAAATTAGAAGATACCTAAAATTCATTTCAGATGATTCTCTACAGCAAAAAGCAAAACAGTCACAGCTTGCTTGAAAGGAGAGGTAGACTCAGCTAAGCCATGGGAAATAGGAAAGACCATAAACTCCTGCCAGGCCAGAGAGCTCTCTTTCTCAGTCTTGCCTATGGGGAAATTTCAACTGATGTCAGTTATTAACAGCTAGGGAAATAGGGATTTCAAGAGACTTGTCAAGGATTACTGTCTTTATAGGTAAAGAAAGTAAACTGTGAATAAATCACAAGGCATAACTTCTACTGTACTAATTAGGTAATAGAAAATATTTATTTAACGTTCATTTTTATTCTATTCTCATATATCAAGAACAATTATTTAGCACCTCTAATTATTAGTTTAAATCTTTGCTAAATCAAAGGCCAGATTTCGTTTTAAAAAATTCCATCTTCATGATTATACAATTAAACATCTGGAAAATTGTGAGTATCAAGACTTTTCAATACACCTTAATATTATTCCTTTTTTTAGTAAGCAAAGATGTAATAAGAAAGAAAGAGAGTAAGAAGAGAGAAAGAAAATTTTATAAGTATGACTTGAAACACAATCGCTTTTAAATTCAAAAGTGTTAGGAAGCTAATTTATGAACATTCTTTGCTGCATGGCTTCTTCAAAACAGAAGGCCAACAAAATATTTATATTTGCACACTTTAACACACACATGCAAAAGCTTAGGTCTTCCTGCTGCCTTTTGGCTTGAGATGGCTTCTGAGTCTTGGTATTCTAGCTAAAATGTAAAATTTGTCAACTGGATTTTTCAGAGCTTAAATTAAAATATTCTGCCTTAGTTTTTAGAAACCGTGTGAACAAATAACCCTTGTCAGAATATTCAACCTTAAAAGCACTAACCCTTGAAGACAATATTGTTCAGGTGAGTTGACTGATATCAGTATAATTCATTAGTGCCATGTTTTGTGCCTAACATTATATTGGAATAGATTGTCTAAATATGTTACCAAGAGATAAAGCTATGATATATTCTCCCACCTAGTAAAAAAAAAAAAGAGCCCAGTTCTTTTCCTTTTCCCTACCTCTCTGTGGGTTTCCTGTGGATTGCTGCTTCCCTTATTCAGTTTTTACAGAAATACTAAGCAAACAAATAAGGATTGACTGCATGTCATAGAAGAACAGAGGAGAAGAATGTGGGGGATAGGTTTTATCACGTTCTGCTTCTCAGCAAATGATTAAAAAAAGTCAGATTTTCCTTTTTTTTGTTTGTTTTTTACTTTAATTGAAGGCAGCTTTTGATATATTACCATTATTAATAACACTTTTTAAATTTGCTTGCTTATCTGTAATTTAGAAGTGTTTTGTCAATTCATTGTTGGTGTAATACATCCATGAAATATTTGTCTGACTTTTTATTTACATCTGTGATTATTTCTTCCCTTGTGTACAAAAAATTGTATGCATGTAAAGGTTGCAATCTTCCAGGTTTCAATATTTAAGCTGCCATAGGTATAAAAAAATCTGAAATTTTTCAAAAATTCATGGAAGAATTGTGTAGTAAAGAGATTTATTTAGCTTAACATTCAACATCTGTGATGTGTTCATCCAGAGAATAGTTAGAGAGGCTGCTTTTGTTGAAAAAGAGATATTAATGCTTTTCTTGTGCGATTCATCTATTTTAGCTGTTTACTTTATAATGAGATTAATTCGTTATTCTGATTAATCTCCACTTACATTAAAGGGAACCATAGATGACCAGGTGAGCTCTAGCAGTCAGCTGTTTTACATCAGAAGAATTTCAGCCTCAAACTCTTGTTTCTTTACTTTCCAACAGGAATGCATCATTTTTTGAGGTGAATGGCTTTGAAAATATAATTCTGCTTCTTTTCTACAATCCTCCTATACTCACTGTTTTTGATCAGGTATATAACCGCCTTTACTACAGCTAAGGTTTCATTTGCAACATCTAATCTCCTAGAATCCAAACCACAGCCTTCCCAGCTCAAAATTATCATCGTTTAGTCTTGACCTTTTAACAGCACGCATGTCTCTGTGGCAGAAACACATCCAGGGTACACATATTCCATAAATTTTCTCCTGTCTTTGTGTTTAGACTGTTTCAAGCTACCGTGTGAACAGACAGAGAGGAACAGAGAGAGTGAAGTTTTTATTTGCGTATTCATCAACCACAAATCTCCCAAACTTATCTTTAGCTACTGTTACACCTTCTGTGGGATAAAATCATTATATTTCCTTTTTAATTTCATACTGAACGTCATATAAAACTCACTCTGAATATCCACATATCTTATGTGCAATAGGAGTCGTTTTCCTTTGCAACGAAGCTGGTGGCTGCCTCTTCAGAGACTAGAAAATGAAACTTAGTTATCATAGTGTCTGTGCTGCCTTCATGACACTGACTCATCAGCTGGCATTATCCAGTAGTGAGTGCTGTGGGAGTTAAAATATAAATGGGGAATAAAATAATGGAGGAAACCAGAAAAAATGCAAATTGAAGATTATATTTCATGGGAAGCAATTTCACAGGACTGGAAATGGCTCTATGCCCTAAATCTGTAATAACAACTTTAAAGCCATATGCTGTGTTGAATCTGTACCTCTCACATCTTGCATTGGGGTTGAAATCTGAGATACTGAAAGCTTGAAATTTATCTTTTTAAAAAGTCAACATACTTCCTTAAATTATAATTCTATTATCAAGGCTCACAAAGGGCTGAGTTAGGTGAATTCTTCTGGAATACAGGGACTTGTATATTTTTGATCCCTAACTATAATTGCTGAATAGTCAGCAACAGTTTATGAAGCTCTTCGTCTTCCATAACCAGAAAATACCCAGAGATTAAGATCTCTGCCATTGCCTTAATAAAGTCATAAAATGATGATCAAATAAAACCAGGTCACTGATAATCATCTATAAAAGAAAAAAAAATAATAACCCAAAAAGAAAAGAAACCAACCAACACCAACAAGACATAGAGAAAAAGGGTTATCAGAAGAAAGAGATATACAATGTGAAATACTTTGGCTCCTCTAAGAAGTCATGCATAACAGGAAAGAGAAGGAAGAAAAATAGTGTAAAATATTTATGGGAAACCACAAAGTAATCACAACAAGGTGCCTTGATAATGCCTTGCAATGTTTTCACTGTGATGTTGTATCAATACAAGAGTACATAAGGTCATGTCAGGATGACATATTTCAAATATGTTGTAATTCTCTGCGACAATTAATTGACTTAATCATCTTTTCAGCTCTTCACTGCTGTATACCACTCAGTAAGGTATTCAAAGCAATGAATGTCTTCTAATGTTCTTTAAAATTTCACACTCTGTGTGCTCAATTATTTTTCCCACCACTTTTTACAGAACTAGATTTGGAATGAATTGCCTTGATGCTTGGGGGAAAAAATGCAGTTCATTTCTTATTTTATAAAGCCATAACACATGAAAAATTAGGCAAGAATTGGAAGAACAGGGAAAAAGTGCTTGAATGGAGTTTTAATTTTTTTTTTTTATCTCAAGGGGCAGCTCTAGGTTAATTAGAGACATTCATTAGAAAAAAAATAGAATTAATGGCATTAAGCATAGGACATTCTTTTAAAATCTCTTACACTTGGTATAACTTGAATTCATGGCCCTAAGAGGAAAAAAAGTATTCTTATGAAGCCCACAAATCAAAGCTCTCATGATGAAATTTATCCATGAGAATTATTTGTATTCCATGAGCATTTAGAAATCAAGGAGTATTTCATCTATTCCAACAAAATAACGTGATACAGGTCTAAGTGGTGACAGATAATGCAGCCATATGCTCAATGGAGTAAGAATAGTTCAGGCAGAGTATTTCCTGCCAATGACGTACCCATTCTCTCATTTGCAATGATCTTGGTGGGAAACAGAAGCTGAGTAACATCCAAACTAACAGATGTCTCTCAAGAAGTGGCCTTTTCTGTACTTAGCAGCTCTGCAGTTCAGAGCACAGTAATCCCTCTGCATCACAGACAAATGTGGCACCTAATCCCCTTTCTTTGCATGGATATAACAAATGGCACAATCAGTAAACATTCTTTTGTCACTAGTCAATAATCCTCTTCAAAATTACATGTCATTTATATTCCAGCTTCAGAATGAGAGGAAGATTTAACATTTCCTTGTCTGCAAATTACCTGTTTAAAACAGTTCTTTGTGCACATTTTCCATTTCTAGCAGAAAACGTTAACTTAGCCATTGCTACCATAAAATAGGTCTCACTGATGCAGATGATATTAAGACCAAGTATTCTATTTTTACAACAGCAGAGCTTTTAAATTGATACTTAGGCTCCTGAAAAAAAAATACCAACTTTCAAAATTATTAAGAATCAAAATCAAAGTCATTATTCAATAAGTTATTAAGTAGTATGGACAATATGGCTTAGGTAACAGATGTACATTTAAGTGTTAATAAAAAGTCATTCTAAGAGGTATTTATAACAGTTAGGTTAATTTTTGTTGTAATAGAAAAATACATTCCTTGGCTGAGAAGATAGTGTGGTATCTATTTACCAGATGAATTCCAGAAGGAGACACAATGTAAGCACCAAGACAGTTTAAGGGTATATATATACATATATTTATATATATATATATCAGAAACAACTTTCTTTGAGTTAGACAATATGTTATGTGGCGGGAATACTGGTTTTTACATATGGAGTGAATAAAAGAGTTTTTGGGAGCCCTTTACATATGTTCTATCACAGAGATTTGATATCTATTTTGTTTTTATAATCATTAATATGACAAATTATAATAAACACAATTTTACAGTAGAAAATCCTTAGCAAGGAAAACTACAATGTAAATTACAATGAAAAATCCAATCAGCTACGCTTATCCCTCAGTGCATGTTCCTAAATCCTTCAAACAGTAATGAAAATGTTGCACACACATAACTGGGAGAATTCAAACCTTATAATTTGTTGATGACTTTTTTTACGGTCTTCGACATTTCTGTAAATTTTATTTGGGATGTATAATTATAAGAGAAATTTTCTCTTCAGTAGTAAAAACTCCAGTGAAGCAATACTCTTACATTACGTTGCAATATTATTAGAATAGAAATGCAGCAAATCCAGACCTATAATCAGTCAAAGTTGGCTTAAAATGTGACTGAAACTTCCAAGATACATTTAATTTAACTAACTTGCTGTGGATGTTTTATTTTTTTCCTCTTTATTGTCCCCTTTATTTTTACTTATCTGAGAAACAGGATTTTGCTTTGGTTTTTATACCAAAAGCTGGGGCAAATCATTATCAAATTTCCTTTACACTGATTCTGAATTCATTCAACTATGATACATAATTAAGTGTGTACTTTTCAAAATAACCCTCCATATTTTATATCACAGCAACTGTGAGTTTGTTTCATGCAGTAATTCACAGCAATGGGAGTTCCTGTTAGACACATACTATATTTTGAATGCAGAAATAGAAAATCTGTAAATTGCTTTGTCAAGACTCATAAATCATCTGCCATCCAAAGCATGTAACTCACGTGCACTGCTCTCCCTCTGTGCTTTGAAACACACTTTGTGTTTCCTTTAAAAAAACAAAAGAAAAGTAAAAAGACATTAGGCATAACATCCATATATAGAGTAGATGAAAATTACTGAGGAAGTCATGGACAATGAAACATCAGACATAAACAAGGACAAGGGAAACTGCAGCTGACTGAACTGTCGACTGTCAGGTTTAGCATCAACATACCAGGAGCTTAAGAGAATTTTCACTGACTGTACAATGAACTTTGTCACCATTCAACCTCTGTGTGTAACACACACCTAATTGCATTCGTATGTCACTACTTTAATTGCACTCCAAGTGCACCATTCTGACAGGCAGAAGTTATCAGAATATGAGAATGTGTTAAGGTCATGCTCATTTATTCTGGAAGAAACCCTTTACCACAAACTCTGAAAGACAAACCATGACTCTCTGTGCCAATTATCAGCTCATGCTGGATCTCTTCTATTAAAGGAGAACATTCAAGATAAAGTTATCCTTGACTGGGCTTTGGTAATGGCAAGAATGCAGTTAAGACTGAATGGCAATTATGAAAAGCATTGCCACTAAGTGGGAAAAGTCAGTTTACATTTTGATCATTCCACATTATTCTAATTTCAATATAAGCTGCATTATATACAAACATTAGCAATTAACATTTGCTCTGTGCAGGATACCTGGCTGCAGGAAGGACAGATGGTGAAGAGCAAACCCTTAGGGGAATATTGTGTCACAGGAACTCAGTTGGCATCTGATTTTTACCTGAGACCAATGAAAATGTGAATTAACAACACTCATTGTTAATTACAATAAATCATTGCATGATAATGTAAAACAAAAAACAACTGCTACTAAAAGAACAATGAGATGCTAGAGAGGCACCCCAGACCCATTTCTTTGGGAAATTAATCTTATGTCTGCTGTGTTTGTGTATGTCAGTTATTGGAACATCAAGCTATCACCCTCTCTTAGCATTCCCTTGCCAGCATTAGGGAGAGCAACCCAGGTGTCTGAGCCAATGAGTGAAATCAGAAGCAAATGTCAAATAAATTACAGATTATTTTTTTTTGCTCTGCTGTAAACAAAACTCCAGTGAATTTGTGCAGGGCTGCTCAACAAGACCACCTTATAATCACAATCATATAACTTGCCATTTTCTCCTCCCAGGTTGACCCTGCTTACCACCTTCCTTTCCTCTGAAATAATGGCCAAACTCTGTGTAGCTTCTCCCCATTTGCCACAGCTTATATGGACTTTATATCTTGATTTCATATTTATCATATAGTTGTTCATATAAAAGCTTTATGCTTAAAAAAAATAATAAATAAAGAACCTAAAGGGATTATCTGAATGGATTTATTGAATGTTCTTAGGACAAGAACCAATAAACACCTGGTCCTTAAGCACACAACTGCTAGTACAGGTTACCTTTCAAAGAATTGAGTGCAGCTGGGCTAGCACATGACAAATGGTGTGGTTTGTGGGAGGGGGCAGCAATCAAGTGAAAAAGGGAACTGGCCGACAAGCTTGCTTTTGGGTATTGAGCATCTGGTGCTGAGCTGACTGGAGTGGGTGGAGGTCTACAGTTGGTAGGAGGGAAATTGCAGAGTTCACCTGCTCACTGAGAAATTTTGCTACTGTAAGACAGGTCACCATTCCCACGGAGGGAGGCTGTCTTTAGAAAGGACTCTGTCTGCTGTCCAGAAGAGGCTTCAGAAAGACAAGATTGTACCGATAAGACTGGTATGATGTTTGTCTTGGTCTGAACAGGAATTAATCTGGAGTAATTTTGTTGGTAGAGTAACTGTAGATCATCTGTTATGAATCACACAATTTGAGCTCTTTTATACTTAAATATGTAGTACTGTGCAGTAGGATAAGTCTTCTACTCTTAAATATGTAGACAACTCTAGAAAGTGATCACTCATGTTCTAAAATGAATTTCCAAAATCAGTAACATAAATAACTCTGTGGAAGCTCATTTTTCTCTTAATGGGGCCTTAGGTCAGATGCCTATTTATTTAGTTAAAGTTTGCTAAGAGGAAACTCACCCAAAGAGTGTTTTCTTTATATCAGTGCAATTGTGTTTAAACTAGAACTTCATATTCTGACAATTCCTAAAACATAGCTAAGCATAAACTTAAACATGAATTTGAAAGGCAGAGACTGTCGAACAGAGTGATTAAAATAAGGTTATTATATGGGAATAGCTAAAATATTAAAAACTGTAAATAATAGAAAATAACGTCTTGCATTAAAACAGGTTGTGCTTAATAATTACAACAAAAATTAATTAACTCTTTAATGACTTGCTATAATTTCAGTTTGATAAGAAAATAAAAAAAATTTGAAGTCATAAAACTAAAATGTTAAATAGCTTTCGTTTTACTTGCAAAATAGAAAATAAACTTATATCAATACTCTTTACAAAATAAAAATATTTATTATTTATGTTAGGTTTAGCTGCTTTCCTCATATTAAATAGCCATTCATATTTCATGAATGATTGCATTATGGTCTTCATATTGGCTGGTTCTGTCACTGTCTTATTTATATCAAAATACATCTTAGTGTTTATTGATGACAATGGATTAAGTCACCATCACTCCATGGTGTTGTCATAGATCAGCAGAACTTGAGGATCTAGCTTATCAGTGGAAAAGATTCCATTGTAAAGAAACAATGGGAATATCTGGATTACAATCAAATTTTAAATCTCATTTTGTACCCGAGTGTTGAAAGCTTGAAGCATTTAGGTTTTTTATTTTTTCTGGTTTTGAATTATTTCTTAATTGCTGTTGAACATATTTTCATTACTGTACTCTCTCTGTAATGGAAAAAGAACTCTGACAAATTTTTAATTTTCACCCTTTTTTAGACAGAAAGCATATTTAAAACATTTGTCATTTCCTGTAAGATATGAGTTTCCCATATTTTAGTGAGAGCCAATTAAGATATAAATACTACCTTCTTATGTTCATTGGCAAATGATGATTATTACTTTTTCTGAGAAGCAGAGGATAATGTGAGAGAACATAACTGTCATTGCTGATTCTAATTTTCAAGTTCTTTGACTTAAAACATAAAGACAATATTTATCAAAGCGGTAGCAAATAGTTTTTAATAATGTTGATAAAAGAATAATAAATTTTCTTCCATTACACTTACTTGTTGTTATTAGAGCTATTTTAATTCACATTATTGTCAGTACTTATTTTAGCATAATAAGAATATAAAAGAGTACTTTCAATCTGCAATGGGGTGATTTACCTTTCTAAGCCCTGCTTTATGTTAGGGGTAAATGTGCTTTTTATTGCATCAGATTTCTTTTTCCTTGAAAAGTCTCTCTTAGAAGCTCATATTTGTATTGGCTGTGAATAACACCGTGAAGGGTGCCTCTCATTTATTGATGTCTGCAGAGGCATTTCTCTTGACACAAACATATGGTGAAACAGCATCTGTTTTTCAAAATAAGACCTTAACACTTGATTTTAATTATTCTAATTGGAGATTTAGGAAGGAAGGGAATTAATATTGAATTACCATGGTATGAGAGAAAAGATATATAAATTCCTTCTTTTATACTTTTAATTCCTTCTTTTATTCTTTTGTACTCTATCGTGCAAGTTATTCTATCATGCAAGATGTGCACATAGCATTGTATGTAATTTATACTGCAAATATATTACTGTTATTATTTCTTAGACTCCATATCTGGAGTTTACTGCAACATGACAATAAGATGACAGTAAAAGAAGTCTGATATTGTTTTTGCTGCTGTGCCTAAAAGCTCTGGTCATGAATAAGAATGTATCAACAAAGATTTAATCTGTGTTGAATTAATATTGTCTAGGTTCAGGTGCTCAAATGAGGCTAGAGTAGTCCTGATATACAAGAGTCTACATAAGAGAAAGCAATGGACAATCTGTGCAATTCCACGCACCTAGGATCTATTCAAATTATGAGATCCATCTGAATAGTCTATATGAAACTCTATGAACTATGTATTTAAGCATTTACAGGGTTATTGATCTTATGCTCAAGCATCAATAGGCCATGAATATTCCACTTTACATCAAGCTTGTGCCAATGAGAAAATTTCTCCTGATCATTTGGCTGGGTTGATGCAACCTTCTTTGTAGAGACACTTTTATTCTCATTTTATTAAATACATTGACATTGGAAATTACTTTTCTTAATCAAAATCAATATTAGGAATTCTTTAGCAAAATGAACAGTTATGCCTCTGGTGTTGCAATGAATACAGTTTTGAAGCACATAGGAGGTCAATTTTTTAGATAAGGATTGAGTGTAAATTTACAGATTCAGAAAATATGGCACAAAAAGGCAAGTGTTTCTAAATTGGGCTGAAATGGCCAGCATTTGGTAGTGTGAAGGCTACAAGGGTGGCTTCCATGAGAAGCCATGTCTGACATACTCACTGCCAGCCAGCTCCTCTGGGACAACATATTTGAGAAGGGAGAAAAAACCCCACTGCAATGGCAACAGCAACTGCAGCCAGAGAAGAGAGCAGTGAGAATATATGAGTGAGAGAGAAACAACTCTGGAAACACCAAGGTCAGTGAGGAAAGAGGGAGAAATTATCAGCACCACCCTGCAACATG
>WBND01000630.1:245293-304583 GCA_013398595.1 Tychaedon coryphoeus | reverse complement strand
GGAGCAGGTGGGCATCCAAAGGAGGCCATGAGCCAGTGGGAAGCTCCTGCTGGAGAAGGCCAAGGCAGGGCTCTGGGCCCAAGGAGAGGAGCAGGTTTGAGAGCAGGACTTGTGACCCTGTGGGGAATCCACACTGGAGCAGTATTTAAATAACTATAGTCCATGGGAAGAATTCACAGAAGGAGAAGTTCACTGAGATCTGTCCCCCATAGGAGGGACACCATGCTGCAGCAGGGGGAGAGTTTGAGGAGTCTTCCCCTAAGAAGGAAGGAATAAAAGAGAACATGTGATGAACTGACCTCAGACCATATTTCCCACCCGCCTCTGCCACTGAGGGGAAGTGATAGAGAAATCAAGAATGAAGCTCAGCTGGGAAGAAGGGAGAGCTGGAGTGTGAAGGTGTTTTAGTTTTCATTACCCTACCCTGGTTTCATTAGCAATAAATTAAACTAATTTTCCCAAGCTGAGCTCATTTTTCCCCATGTTGGCAATTAGTGAGTGATCCTTCCCTGTCCTGGTCTCAACCCACAAACCTTTTATTTTATTTTCTCTCTCCTGTACAGCTGACAAAGAGCAGCTTTGGTGGGTGCCTGACGTTCTGGCAGGGCCAAGCAAAGAGTTTCTCTGAACAAATCAATGGATATATTTTTTAACCTAGAATACTTGGTTAAAACAAAGATATAATTGTAAATTTCCCCTATAATGAAAAGTGCATAGGTGGTAGAAGATTACTGGGGAAAAAAAAAATGTCTCAATAAAGCACAGATAAACCAAATCAACCAAATCAGTGTTACTCCACCACAGTTCCTTATCTAGTTCTTTTTTATATTTCTGTTTAAGATTTCCTTTTTTAATCTTCACTAATCTTTTTCACAGCTTCTATATTAAAAGAGGGAAAGATTGGCTTATTCCTGAAACCTCCAAATTATTTATTGTATTATTTCATTGCAAAGAAAAACAGAAGTAAGTTCCTAATAATTCCTGTATTATTATATATTGTGTTCTAAGACATTTGCCCTCCCGTGTGTATAGGCTGTATTCAGACTTGAGATGATCAATAGAATATTTTTGTTTTAGTTTTTGACTTTAATAAAAAGGATTTTAAAAAATTAATAAAAATTATTTTTGGCACCTTTAATAACAAGTCCTTTCTGTATAGAGTTGCACAGATCCATCTACATCTGATGAAGCACTGTTTCTCCTATCTATTCAAAAGGGACTTTTTTGAAATTAGGTCTAGCTTCTGCACAATGCCTTCATTTGTCAAAATCCCTAGCATTTTCTCACTTGTCTCTTCTTCAATTATGTTTTGATGTTCATTGGCTGTTTATCTAGAGATGTTTTTAATTCCTGAAGCCTCATTTTATCCCTTAGCTTCTTAATGGATTTTGAATAAGTCCTTATGCCTTTCCACTGAAATTTGCTGCGATTATGAAAAATGTCACCTGTTTGTTACATTTTGTCTAGTAGCAGACTTTCAGAAGAGATTGGAAAATTGATCCACTGACTTTCTCACATTTTTCCCTCTAATTTTCTACTGATAAAGGTGTTGGTAAATTATTGTTCAGCACACATCCTTGTCTGAAAGGATTGTTTATGCTTCTGAGTTTGTTCAATTAAGGTATTAAGTCAAGCAGTGAATGAAGAACAAGAATTTAAGCCTTTCTTTTCTGAAAAGGACAACTAGCTACTCCTTGTATGAATAATCACCAGCATTCTTTTTCTTTTCAGCCTTAGTATTTTCCACGTCTGAAGTCAATGCAGTGAAATTGCTCATGCTGAAATTAGGATAGTTGTTTCTGTGCTACCATCTCTACTTAGCAGGGGGAGAAATCCACACCTGGCAATGGTTTGAAGATGTGATATCACCTGTAGGATTTAAAAGCTTCTTTTATGCAGAACAGTGGGAATATTTTCTAATTAATAGTTAGTGCATATGCATGTTTGGAGGAGGTGGGTGAGGTTGTTGTATTGTTTGTTTCATTAATTTATTTCCTTTGGCTATGAATTCATAAAGTCTCATGGTGGTTGGAGTCGTATCCTTACAGGTCAATATATTGTATATGTGTGATAGGTGGCTTAAATATTTAAAATCAAGAGTTTTGGAAACTGTATGGTTAAGAAAAATGCCAACTAAATAACACCAGAAGTTTTTAGACCACAGGGCACTTAGATGTGACAAAGTGGTATTTACAGATTTTCTTCTCTCCTTATTATTTGTGGAGGAATTTTTTTTTTCTCTGAGTGGTATCTGTACAAAAAAAATGTTTTATTTTTCATAGTCCTTATGACTTTTCTTTTTAAATGTGAAGATTTTGAATCAATATAGTATCTCATCTTCTGGCTTCCAACAGCCTGTGGCAATCCAGTGTGAAATTCATTTAACCATTTCTGGTCCTCTGGCAATATTCTTACCTTTCTCAATTCTTGTATAAGTGGTGCTCATCACAGAGGACACAATTTATCTAGCTGAGTTTTCCAGAGAGGTGGTAGGTGCCCCATTCCTGGAAATACTCAAGAACAGGTTTCATTTGGCCTCAGAAAATTGATCTGGTCAAAGATGTTGCTATTGATTTTGGGGAAGAGGCTGCTGCAGATTACATTTAAACTTTCCTTTCAACCCAAAATATTCCATGGTTCAATAATTTTTTTGTCTTCATCAACACTGAACAGATACTCATGATATACATTATAACATCTTATAACCTTATAACATTCTGCTTATCATCATATTTTATTTATATCTTGCTTAATGTCTTTTTCACAAATAATCTAAATTTGTGTGATGGGTTTAGTTTTATGCAGTTGAGGCTTTTTGACTCATGGATTTAAATCCATTGTTGTTAGTCTTATCAACAATACATCAACTATAGGTTTTTAAATAATGATTTGTTATTTCCTCAGACCATTGCCTCTTGTGCCTTGGTCCTGTCCTCCTAATCTCACTTTGCAAGTATTTTTGGCCTTGCCCGTGTAGTCAAAATGAAAATACTGAAGAATAAATGGGAAAGAGGTTCATTAAAAGATCTCCAGCTGTTATCAAGAATAGTGAAATATCAGTCTTTGGGGATGATTAATCAAAGTCTAAAAATTGTTGGTTTATACTCAGCAGTTTACAGTCTCAGAATTATCAAGATTTCCAAACAGATACCAGAGTGAAAAACATTATGGTAATCTATCCATGCTACCCCACAGATTTTTCTATGGATTTGACAGTTTTTATAACTAACTTATCAATCAGAATCTGAACTTTGTTCTCTCTTGTTTTATGTTTGCCTCTCCCAAGAAGTACTTTTGCCTAAATGGTTGTTGCAGTAATACTCTGAAATGAGCAGTGTGATTGGATTCCTCATCTTACTTAAACATGAGACAGGCTAGTAATTCAAAATGTGATACTTAGCACTGCCCTGGGATGGAGCATTCATTGATGGAGTTCCTGTAAATCCACCAGGAGTTGTGCTGGGCTGGGTAAGGATACCATCTGGTCCTGGCACTTGGTATTTTGTGTTCCTGTTAAAATGTTGATGTTGAAAACATAATAAAGTGTCCTTAGGTAATCTCTACCAGGAGTGGCTGTACTTTTACCTCTCTGCCAGTGACAGCCTTGATAAATATTATTTTTCCCCTCTCTACTTTAATTTAACACACTCTTTTACTTTTTCTGAACACAGTAAATGTTCCTTCTTATTATTATGTGATTGTTATAAGGTGATGGGCTAGTTTGGACTGGGACAGAGTTAATTTTCTTCATAGTAGTTCTGAGACTCTGGTTTGTATTTGTCCTGAAAACTGTTGATAACACAGGGATGTCTTAGTAGCTGCTGAGCAGTGCATACACATCACCAAAGCCTTTTCTGCTTTACACACCACTCCACCAGCAAGGAGGCTGAGGGTACACAAGGATTTGGGAGGGAGAACAGCTGGGAGAGCTGTCCCAACTGACCCAAGGGATATTCTCTAACATATGGCATCATGCTCAGCAGTGAAAGCTAGGGGAAAAGGAGGGGTGCTGGCAGCTACAGTGCTTGCTTTCCTAAGCCACCAGGATGGTGCCCTGCCTTGCTGGGGATGCCTTAACACCTGCCTGCCCTTGGGAAGTGGTGAATGAATTCCTTGCTTTGCTTTGCCTGTGTGTTCTGCATTGCATACTACTTTATCTCAACCCGTAAGTTTTCTTATTTTTGCACTTCTGGTTCTCCTTCTAATGTCCATGGGGTGATGCAGTGGTGCATAGCTGCCTGCTGATGTTAACCCTCAAGTGGTGATTAACTCTGATACATTCAGTGTATTTCTTTCAAGTTTTTGCTTCTTTCCCTCCTCTTTTTATAATTATTCTTTTAAACTTTTTCTTACAATTTTCTTCTCTGAAACCTGTTTTTTATCAATTTCATTTATTTTTAGTGTTATTCATTATGCTATGTTATACATTGGCTTTTTTTTCCCCTTAAAATTTGATAGATGATAATGCATTATGACCTTTATCAGATCTAGTAACTATCCAAGGGATACCACTCTCTATACAGTTATACAGCATAGAGTTAGTAGTCAACAATTCCTGACTTGTTATTTTGCTCTTAACATTCTTATTTTTTCTCTGAGTCGTTCTAGAATCACTCTCATCTCTTCAGAGATTCTGGGAAAAACACTGCTTTTTTATTTCAAAATACTTATCCATAATACTTATCCATACACTATATGATGTTGTTTTGAAAGAAAACTAGAGGTTCACAGTCTGTGAACAGAGTTATTGCCTAGGGCAGAATTTTCAGTGTAGATTGATTGCTTGAGTTTTAATTTTCTTGCTTTTCTTTTTCCTGAGTACATTCCCATATTTCCAGTTTCCTTTTTTTTTTTTTTTTTTGTTTTGCCTGTATTGGTATCCCTATGTTTGCATAAATCCACCTATTAAGCATGGGAATTGGTTTGTTATCTTCCAATCAAAATAAGATAGCTACAAAAAACCACCTTAGTTTTCATTTATCATCATCAAGATCTTCATGATGATGCTTGCCGTTTGAATACAGAGCATAAATGAAAGATATTCTACCTTTCAATCCATCTCACTAATTGTATTAATAATTATGTTGTGTTTCTAAGTGGTCTCTGTAGGGTGTCTATTATGCATCACAAGATATCTGAAAAGATAATCAAAGAAGAAGAGCAAAAGACCAAATATTTGAACAAAAATGAAGAAAAATAATGTAAAATGGGGAAAGAAAAGTAATAGATAATTACTGCAAGCTTAGGATAAATTTTATTTTCTTTTAAATGAAAGCAACCAAGATTAATAAAATTATTCTTGGACTTTTTTTCCTTCAGAAGCATGATGACTTTCTTTTTAAGATTTGAAAAGCATTATATATTTGGAATATCATCCATTGCATGTCTTGACAGTGAAAATACAATGAAGAAACCAGTGATTCTCAAAAATCATGACAAAAATTTCTAAAATCAAAGTAATCCCTATATGTTCAAAAGGCTTGTTCTTAAAACTAAAAACTTGGAAGAATATGAGGCTAAAACTCATAATTAATTATGGTATACAGATGACTTTAGGTAATAGGAAAGGTATTTGTAACCAGTGTTGGAAGAGGAAAGATGAACTAAAATTTGGTCAATTATTGCAGCAATACTGACAGGAACAAGAGACTGAACAGCAAAGGGTAGAGCTACAATGGATCCTAAAGACAAGAGAAGGTTTGAACCTCTTTTGAATGAAAAAGAACCAGTCAGGAAAAGGCTGAAGATCCATCAGGATTTGGGAGTGGACATACACAGGAAAGGCATAGAAGCCCCCTAGGTGAGCCTGCTTGGTGTGCCTAAGTGGCAATGTCCATGTTTCTATCACTAGTACAGATTAATCTCTAAACAGGGGGTATGGAGATCTTGCATGAAAAACGAACTCAGATTCAACCACACTGGGCATAAACTGACAACAGTGTCATGTTTGCTGATGAAAAAAATGTGAGGACCCCAAAGGCTACAGAGTGGTCATACAGGAGTACTGAAAGCAAAGAAAAGGGCATGGCTTGTCTGTTTCATGAGGTAGAGATCACCTTTTCATTATGCTAATATATTGTGCCTAATGCATTTGCCTATGGCAGGAGGCATAACACTGTCACAGAATCAATTAAAATATCTATTTGAAATTAAATGAATTTGAATTAAAAGCTCTATGTTTACTTTATGTTATTTTAAATAAAAAAGTCTTACACCTAATTCAAATGTATTGGAGATACTAAAAATGTTTTTTGTAGCCTGTGGTAAAGTCATTAAAGAACATTCTCACAGTTACTGCCTAGTGATTTTATGGAAAATTCAAAATATGCTAATTTCTTTTCTTCCTTTATATCTTTGCTCTAAAAGTGCATCAATTTCACTTGTAGTACTATTTTCACCTTTTGCTACAGCCTTTAATTTCAAGACTTTGAAATACTGTGACAAAATAGACAAAATACCAATATATCAGCACTTATGCACTAACACATAATGAGTGTAATGTCTTACAAACATTTCTTTTAGTTTTTCTACATTATCTGTTAAGCTTAGATGATGTACCAGGGTTTGTTTTGATGCTAAAAACTCTGAGCAGGAGTAGACAAAATCTTCAAGACAAGCAGATGGAAGTTTCTTTGGTGATTTAGTGGATTTTTTTTTTCTTTTTATTAATTCTGCTTAAAGATAAGCAGAATCATTAATTCAAACTTATCTTTAAGTTTGCACAGGTTACCACAGTGGTTTCTTGTACAACTTCCCTGTCTCACAGGGGACAGCAAAGCACTTCAGGAGAAAAGTCTGTCAGGTCAGCACAGCTCTTTCTAGCATTTTGGCACTCAGTCCAGGGGAGAGTTTTGGGTTCATTTCAGGTGTCTTTGGTGCCTTGTTTCTCTGTTCTTCAGTTCCCAGGACTATTCTCTCCCTCAAATCTGTTCTCATGCAACTCCCCCCCAAATTCTGTGTCCAGATCTGGGGTCCCCAGCAGAAGGATTTGGAGCTGTTGAAACAAGTCCAGAGGAGAACCACCAAGATGATCCAAGGGCTGGAGCACCTGTCCTGTGAAGACAGGCTGAGAGAATTGGGGCTGCTCAGACTGAAGTAGAGAAGTCTCTGGAGAGTTCTTACAGCAGCCTTCCAGTACCTAATGGAGGCTACAAGAGAGACATGCAAAAGGACTTTTTGCAGGAGCATGTGGTGTATTCCAACAATATATTTCACTGGAGCTTATCTTCAGCCTTTTGCTATGGAAATGTGGGTTTGTTACACACACAGGACCTCAGTTTTTTAAGCCATCCCTCAAATGAATATCTTCACACCTATTTTGTTATCCAATATATTTTTCACTAAGTTTATTAAAACATAGATTTTCTCATGTTGTATGGCTGCATTACAGCTCTATTTGCTGGCATTAAATATGGTTTGAAATTTTCCATATCAATAATGGGAAGAGAAGGGCAGGGTACTCAGCAAACCATCTGAAACCTCTGAAGTTTAGTTTTTTTCTGCAGAGATTTCAGATTCTGATAGGCAGATTTTTTCTTATTTTCCATCTTTAGCAGTTTCACATAAAAGCATCGCTATAACACAGATAATACAGACAAAATTTGGGGGTTCAAACCTGCCTATAGAAGGTGTTCTCTTAAAATGATTTTTATTTTATTCAGGGAAGATAAATTTCAGTGCAATGTTGTGTAAAAATAGTTGTATTATTTGAAGAAGAAATGAAAAAAATACCATACAATAACAATGAAGGGTGTTTAAAGATATATTCAAGACTGTAGTTATTTGTTTGCAGTAAGTATGTTGGTTTTGTGTCTTTTATTTTTTCTTTCTTATTTTAGTTCCTGTTCAATGTTTACTTTCAATTATTGCTGCCTACAGGAGACCAGCTTATCCCTGGCAATAACTTTGCTGGAACAAATTGAATAATCAGTTTGAAGGTAAAGAAATTGTTAGACCCAACGTTTTTTCCTCTTCAGAGGCTTCAGAAGAGTGAACTAGATTTTTAAAATCAGCAAAATAACATTAAAATCTGCTGTGATTAACATTTGGAATCTATCTAGAAGAAGAGATATGTCCTTCTTTATTAATGAGCTGTGTAACTGTCAAACAACAATTGATTTGTGCTTAAAGAACTGAAAAATCAGACATGCATACAAAATAAGTGATATGCCCAAATTATAAAGGAAAGCAGTGATAGGGCTCCTGAATCAAAACCTTTTGCCCAATGAAGTGCCTTCCTTGAATAAATTAACTGAAATGCCAGTTTTGCCTGTTGTCTTCACTTTAGTACTCTTCCTCATGTCTTCATACATTAGCTGTCATGAATAATTCCTTTTCATATATATAAAAACATTTTTATAGAAATATATCTAGGCAAATATATAAATATAATATAGGCAAAAAAGTATCTGATTGTAATTGAGTAGACAGTGCTCTATTGTTTTTCTACCCATACATTTCTGGTGTCCACTAACTGAGTGCAGATAAGTAAAGTTCGACTGTTTTCAGAACAGAAAGCATGGTTCTGCATTTATTTTATTAATATATCTATAAAAATCACTATTTCTTGCATTTGGATGGATCTTTTTTCACTTTGATTACTCTAGGTCACAGTTTCTTTCAGACAAGCTGAAAATTAATACCAATTATTACTTGTATGTATGACTAATGGAAGGAGTGGTTTTGTACTATGCTTATAAAATCAGGCCTGATTATGTTGAGATCATTGCAATAAATAGTGTCATAAAGGGATGACAAAACCAAGTTAAATGTAACTGATTTGTTTCATTGTATTAAAGTATTGCAACACAGAAAAAGAATATAATACTTTTGCAATGGAAAGTGAATTTCTTTGCCGACATTTGTCGAATTTTAGTTACAATTTTCTAAACTAGCATCCTTGTATACAAAATACTAAATGTCTGTCCTTTTTATTAACAATGTTTTCTCAATAAATTAAAGTTATGTAACATCCAAAATTATGTGGAATTATTTGCTGTAGCTTGTTGAATTGCAGCTCTCTCATCTGGCATGGCTTATGAAAGATTAATAGTAGAAGTATTCTTTCTTTTTTGGACTTCAGTAATTAAATCATGCCAACAAAAAAGTGTTTTTAAGTAAAGGTAACATTCAACTTCACATTTATTTTTAGTTCAGAGTATGTTCTTGAATGAAAGGTGAATTAATTATTCATATGATCCTGATGTGAGATTACTTCTATTTTCTATCATGGAGGTGAACTAGTTCCTGGTTTGCAATGTCAGTTTCATTTAGTCTGAGCTTTTCCTGCTTATCTATCTTCTTTTCACTCATTATTGCAAGATTAATTCTCAAGCAAATTTGTGTTTCATGAACCTCTATGAGGGCCACGACTATGAGAATAGAAATTCCTCCAAGTAACATTTAACTCAGATTACATACATATACATATCAGTATATATATGCACAAATCCACCCACATTTATATTTATATTTATATTCCTATATGCAGAAAGTTTTTGAGCTGTTAGGTATTGATTCAGAACATGGATTACTTTTAAAGGGCAGCAGTGTACAGGCAGCTGACTCATCACAGGTGCTCAAAATGAATGGTACTTTCTAATTAAGTATCTGCTAACTATCTAATCCAGCTGTCGTGTTCACTGGCTCTTACCTCAGCTTTAAAGTTCTAATGAAGGAGAATATAGAATATTCCCCTACTTCTCTGAATTACAACTTCAGCAATTAATACATTTCATTCCCATCCTTTGTGTGACTCTTCTCATTCCTGGCTCCCTGATTAACTGTTAGGAACATGTAGACTGAGATCACACTGGATTTCCAGTTACTTTTTCCCATAGACAAGACCCCCCATCCTCACCATACCTTTTCACCTGGTGCCATCTAACCTACATGATCAGTAGAGCAGTTCAGGAACTGTAGACTTAAGGGAGGAGACTTCTTGGGTTCACCTCATCAAATGTTTCTAAATAATATAATATATGTAAAAATTCCTGAAAATATGTGATAATTTTACATGGAACTACATAAGATTTTTCATTCAGAGCTCAAACATGATGGCTGCTCTGGACCACAGTGTTTTCTTTGAATGGCCAACAACTAGAATGGTGCAAGGAAAGGAGAGAGAAGACAGAAACATGTAAGTGTTGAAAAGAAAATCACATGAGAAATTACTCAGAGCCACTACTAGGTCTAAAACCTCTAAAAAGTAGTTATTTCCATGATGATTTTAGGGAAATATGGCTATGGGCATCATGTGGAAAGAAAACTTGTTCATTGCACCCTTTGAAGAGTGAGAAGGGGATCGACCTAGGATATAACTCAAAAGGTAGAAGACATCTTTAGGCTGAATCAACCAGTTTAAGTGTTTTATGCTGTATCACATCCTAGTCTTTGTGAGACTTTGAATGACTGTACTCTATCTCTCCTCAGAATATAAACACTAGTCTAAATAATTATCCGTACAATTCACACACAGGGTGCAGGTTAGAAAAAAAGCAATATCGTAGTTGGTAATATAGAAATAGCTAAGTAAGCAGCAAAAACAAACAAAAAAAAAGCCTGCAAAATGCAGCCATGTTGAAAAGTATAGAAAATACTACATTGCTCTATGTTCTTTTGTGGTAATGGCTTCCAGACTCATGATTTCCTTTACTAATTCTGACACCTACTTGAAGCCTCTGTTGTGATCCTACTTTTTACAATTTACTTTGAACTTCAAAACTAAATTTGGTACTTGTCTGTTACTCTTTTTACTACCAAAATCCTTTTTCCCATTGTAAATTGCTGCTGAACTAGAGGGACATGGGAAGTTACAGTTCAAAGCCCCACCCAATATGATCTGGAACACTTCAAACGATGGGACGCCCACAAGGTCTCTGGGCAACCAGATGTTCTCATCTCATCATCTCATTGTAATAATTATTTTGTATGTCCAAAATAAAGCTACTCTTCCAGTTAAAAACCATTGTCCCTTGTTCTGCCACTGTAGACGTAGACAACTGCTCTAAGTGCTGAAAGGTTGCAACAAGTCCAGGCATCTCCCTCTCTCTCTGACTTTCCTAATTGGAGAAGTTCCACCTCTCTGAACACTTTTGTGACCCTTCTCTGACCCATTCTAATAAGACCATGCCTTTCTTGTACTGGGACCTCAGGGTGAAAGCAGTACTCCATGTGGGGACTCACCAAATGGAATAGAGGAGCAAAATCACCTGCCTTGACCTGCTAGCCACTCTTCTCAAGAAGCAGCCAATGAAATGATTAGCTTCCTGGGCTGCAAGCACACCTTTTTGGCTCAACCATCAGTACCCCCAAGTTTTTCTCTGCAGGCTTACTACCAATCCATTCATTCTCCAGTCTGTAATAATGTTGGACATTGGCCCAGACTAGGTGCAGGATCTTGCACTTGACCTTGCTGAACTCCATGGGATTTCAAACAGAATTATTTCTCAAAATGTCAAGATCCCTCCTGCATCCTTTCCCTTAAGTGAATGGACTGCACCACACAGCTTTGTGTCATCAGCTGGGAGTGCACTCACTGGGAGTGCACTCAATCCCACTGTCTCTGTCACTGCTGAAGGTATTAAGTAGAATCAGTTCAGCACCCTTGAAAGACACCACTCCTTCTATGTTTTGGCTTCGACATTGAGTCATTGACTACAGCTCTTAGCACGTGGACATCCAGACAATTCCTTACTCACCTAACAGCTCATCCATTAAACCAGCAGCTCTCCAATTTAGTGGCAAGAATGCTGTGGTGGACTATATCAAAAGCCTTACAGAGGTCCAGGTGACTCTTCTCTTTGAAAAAGTCACTTTATTGTAGAAAGCCACCAGATTAATCTGTCACCTTTTCCCTGCTGGAGCTATGTTGGCTATCACCAACCACCTCCCTCTCTTCCACATGTTTTGACATATCTTCCAGGAGGATTGTTCCATGTCCTTGCTGGGCACTGAGATTAGGATGGCTGGTCAGCAGTTCCCAGGATCCTTCTTTTTAAATCTATTAAAAAGTAGAGTAATATTTCCTCTTCTTCAGTCACTAAAAAAAGCTACTTGAATAAAGGTCTGTTTTGGTTCCTCATAAAACCTAAATTTTTTTTATTAAATGCAGGTTTTATGTACTGGGAAAATTCACGCTCATAGCAAAGATATAGCTTCAAATATTCACCTAGTGCAACAATAAGTTCAGCTGAGGTTGGCAGGATTTACAGCCCACTTAGCCCACAAAAGCAGGCCAGAAAATCAACAGCAGTGGCCACCTAATGGAGAGAGAGCATAAAAAGAAAATAGGGTACTCTTACATTTTTACATCCCAAACACCATAACGATACCTAGTCTGCCAACTGTTATAATTGTCTGAAAATTTCAACTTTGTCATTGTCTCAAGATGTGCATGATGCTTGCAATACTCTGTACTGAGTAGTAGGAGAAAAGTATTAATATGAGACTAGTTAAAATTCTTGGATAAGAATAAAAAAATCGACATTAGTTTTTATATGCACTTTTTTTTCTCAATTATCATTCAGTTAATAGCTAGCTGTCATAAAATTTAAATATACCTCTGTGGTCCCAATACTAAAAGTAAGTGATAAATTGCCTTTAAAGGGAAACTAGGGAGAAAAGTCCACAAACCAAACAACCTTTTTAATATAATCAGCTAAAAATCAGCATCATTAAATCATTTACATATTTGTGGGAGGTTGTAAGAGTGATTATTATTTTTTGTGTTAAAAGGGCAAAAATTCTGGGAAAAAAACCCGACTTGTTTCTACTAAAGTAATATGCTGTGCTATCAGATACAAGCACTTCTGGCATGGTGTAGAGAAGAAAAGACAAGAACTTGAGAAGCAGAAAAGAGAGGAAGTAGATTCAGGAAGAAGAATAAAACTTGCTGCTCAAGATTTTCTCCTCCCAAATCTTAAAAAAATAGAGTAGGAAAATGAAAAATGTTTGTAAGCATGATATATACTTCTGCAGAAAACAGTCACACTGAATTTCAGCAAGTTTCTCTAGGTGCAACAAATTCAAAAGCTCTTCTCTTATTTTGCTTTTATCAATGGAGAGGCTCTTCCCAGAGGTACAAAAATATTCCTAGTCTGAGGGAACATTTTCATTCATCAGCAATTTACAGATGTTAGAAGTGTAAATGTTACAGTTAGAAGCCTACATTTAGGAGCTTTTCCTTGTAACAGAGGTATTTTCATGATTGAAACGAATGTTTAGCATGTTTAAGGAAATTATCATTATTTTATTTTCTCTGCTTCTTCAGTATGAAATGAATGTAAAACAAGTGTAGCCTTCCATCATTCTCTTCCTCCTTAAGAAATTGATGAACTCAGGAAATATTCAGTTTCTGTCTTTTTTCTAAGCCATTCCAGCTGCAGTTGTAGAGGTAAAACTGTGTTTTGGAACATATGCAAATTTTCATTATCTAGACTTTCAGTCATATAATTCATTTTTGAAAATAACCAGCCAACCAAAATGTTTATGTTACATAATCACTGGTTTGGTATCACATGTGTGAACAGTTCTTGGAGCCCATGAGAAGCTTCTTAATGGGAAGTGAATAACGGCATTGCTAAACCATGTTTGCAAAGGGCACAATCTCATGATCAAGTAAAATTCTGTGATTCCCTCAGCAAATCAATAAACATAAATTTCTTTGCCTCAGTTACTTGTATTTCTGCAGCAGCTATAGCAATGCTGGGAAATAGAAAAAGAATATGGACTAATATTTGGTTTTGAGTATTGAATTTTCTGTCTGATGGAGCTTGAAACTATATATACACAATTTTCTGCTACTTTCCGGGGAGCAAAACTATGAAGGAGCAGGATATTGATATTACTGATAAATAAGTAAATACACAAACACACATATATAGCAGAGCATTGAATGTGTCAGTCACTGTCTGTTTTGTGGTTACATATTGTGTGTTCCTGTGCATTAGGAACTTGATGTGTGAGTGAAATGAATACTCGTGTCTGCCCTTAACTCAGGCTGTGGTAAGACTCAAAGCTAGCTGTCAGGAGAAACAGATCTGCTAATGAAAAGGGGTCATTGAAGACTACTCAATGCACAACAGAAAAATTGGCTGTAGAAAAAACCAAACCCTGCTGTTCTCTTCTGGCTTTACTCAAGATAAGCAATGCTTGCTTACCTAAGTGAGTCTATTAAAGTCTATTCAGTGCAGCGCCTGGAAAGCAACAATCTTGGAAAATGAAGCTTATTAGAGTGTTAAAGGTTTGCCATTAAGGGGTTTGGAGAGAGAAGTGAATAGTAAAAGTCAGCAGGCAAGGAAAAAATCTGCAGTTGGCTGCAGCTCTATAGACAGATTACCAAGCTGGTCTGAACAGCTGGCAGCAAGGATTGCTTCTGCTGGAAGAATGACTGTGTTACATACCAAAGATGTATTTCCTGCATATGTATGATTGTTTATATCCAACAGGAGTAGGAACCCAATTACTCTTTACCCAATTGTGACTGAAATAAAAGACAATTTCTTTGCTTCACAATCTGCAAGGCAGATAACTGTTTAACCAACAAATTGCACCTCCAAACACTGCCATTGACAGTTACTTCTTCTGGTCTTTCTCAGCTTCCAATATCTAAACCTCATCTTTTTGCAATTCAAATGCCTAATGTCTGCAAACAGCTAAGTATCTCACTCCATCAGGCTTGTAGATATATAGAAAAGCAATATTTAGAGCATTAAACATTACACAGATCACACTATGCCAGCTGCATAAAAGTGAACAGGCAGTGCATTGAGAAGGATGAGATTTGTGCTGGCCATTTACTAAGAAATGGGCTTTTAAAAACAGGATGTTTAGTTCTTATTTACCCAGAGAGTGTGCCATAACTTCTTGCATTTTTCATACCCTTGCTATGTTAAAAATTAGGGCAACTGGAACTAAAACAAATTAATCAATTCATAAGTCCAAAATCTGTGCTCCAACTAAGTCTGATCTGCTATTTGCCTTGGATTATTATTTTGTTACTTCCAGCTATTTTTGATACATAAGAAGACTGAAATGTTCCTTTTATTCAGCCTGAAACTGTTTGACAAACCCATTAGCTCCAGCAAGCTTTGTGACTCACTTGCTGACAGCAGTTAGGACTCCTGAAAGGTATCTGGATAAACCAAAACCACAAAAATTTCAGAAGGTGAGAAGAAGGTCTTGAGATTTATTTTTGCTAAAAAAGGGCTTAGAATCCCCAGGAAAGAAAATAAATTTGAAATAATTTAAACTTTTTCTTTCATTTCAATGAAGATACTATTCCATTGCTAAGCACCTGATTTGAACAGAGGAATTTGGAGTGGATCTCCTTACTCTTTCATCTCCTTCAGATGAAATTTTCTCATTGTCATTGAATTTGTATTCATTTTTTAAAGTTCTCTTTTGGAGAAACAGTTAATGGTTTATTAGGTTAGATAAAGAGATAGGAAACTTACAGTAGAGACCCTTGCCTGGACACTATATTAGCATTCATGTATTTGCTCAGAATGAATACAAAACCCATAACTTAACTCTGCTCTTTCTCCATCAATTTGAGCAGAAATAAGGCATAAATCCAGAATTTCCCCCTTGAAATCTTAGATACAGTATATTTGACTGTAAATTAACTTCCTTTTTAAAAAATGTAACAAGATTTATATAGACTCTAGAAGAATAATATGACAACTATACAGAAAAAGATAGACTGAGAAGAAATAGCAATTAAAGCATCATCAAAATGTCATCAACTTTAAGATTTAAAAAGATCAGGTAGAACTTTTTAGTAAATGGAAAGAAAATTTTTGTCAGGTTTATATTTTGTAGTCATCAATATCAGATATACTGAATTAAACTTAATTTTACCTATCCAAAAATCAATTGTTTAAGTCCAGCTCCCAAGTCTTTCTTTGCTTTTTGACATATAAGGAAGTTGAGTAAGCATTCATTGGTACCCTACTGTGTAAGCAAATCTGCCCATAGCAACCTGCATAGCATTTCAAGTTTCATACAAGATATACACCCCTTCTAATTCTCCATCACTTCCAACATCATAATTTTGACAACAAATTTCATGATGTCAGGGTTATTTTAGACAAAGCAATGATGTAAACTATTACTCATGGCTTCCTTTGGGTCTGAGGCTGGAGCCAAAGAGAGAGGTGTGGAGGGAGCCGTGTTGTGGCAGCCCTGTGCTGCCCTTGGTGTGCCTTTTGTGTTGGCAGAAACCTGGGAACTCTCGGCTTTGGGGATTTCTGAACTCTAACTCTAGACGTAACCCTAACCCCTAGTCAGAGATGGAAAGGCCTCCTGGGGGTGAGGCTGGTCCAAACCAGGAAATGTGGAGGGTGCCCTGTTGTTGGTGTCCTGTGTTCTTCTTGGAATGCATTTTGTCACTGCACAGTCCCTGGAGTTCTGGGCTTTTTTGTTTTCAGAACCCCAGCCCTGGGCACAGTCATAAACCTCAGTGTAACCCTAACCCTAGTAGAGCAGTAAAGATATCATGGGGGTGAGGGGAGGCTGGTGCACACCAGAAAAATATGGTGTGAGCCGTGTTGTGGCAGTTCTTTTTTATTCTTGGCATGGCTTTTGGATTTCCTGCTTTGAAAATGCTGCTATTAAAGCAATGTGTTAATCAGTAGTTGGCTTGAAATATAAACAGACACCAACTTAAAATTGCTCTAAAATAAAACTAAGCAAAAGCAGAAAATTAATTCCAATTTACAATTCATTATTGTTACTAATGCATCTTTTATAGACTAGATTCTCACTGGAGCCATTGACAACAAAATACCTCATTAACCACTGAACATGACCCCTGGGAATGCTGGTAGTCACTGAGACACCACCAGCTCCTTTATTTTTTTGTTTCCTCCTACAAAATCCTTTGGATATGCAAGTTACTACAGCTGCAATGTGTGCCACAGCCTTTGTGTCTACACTGTCAGGAGCTCCAAAGGCTGATCTCTTGCAACTAGGCCAAAAGGGGCAGCAGTGAAGGTATTAATATTTTACACACATAAGCTTCAAAAGCGACGTTTGCCATCTCAGACAGAAGTTACTAAGCTTTTCATTCTCATATAGAGGAGGCTAAACTGATTAATAGTTATGGGATGGCTTATTCTGCTCTAATTTTCAATGGCTAGGTACTCAGGTCATTTAGAATGGTTTTATTTTCTCTTATAAAGTTGATATCAAGACTTACAAGCTATAAATTATACTGTGAGTAAAATCCATTTGCTTGCAAAGGAAACATTCTTGACTAGATCTTGAGTCTCAGAGAATAACTGGTGTGAGGCAGGGCTGTTAAATAAAAGAAGCAGCCTGCCTCATCTTTCACTGACAGTTCCCACCCCTGCTTTTTCTGCTCTCTGTACTGCAACAGCCATTTCACTGTCTATCCAGTGAATTATTTAGGGAACAGATCCAGCTGAAAACTCTTCCAGCAAAAACACAATGGCTATTATTCTTTGGGATCAGTCATCCTGGTGTGGTTTGCCATGAAGAAAACCAAGTCTCTCTGCTGGTGTTGAGCTGGGGCTCAAAACAGTATGGTCTAAAATGCTTAAAAACTTATTAAATTGTAACAAAAGAAAACAGTAACAAAGTCTGGTCATGATGTTACAGAAAATACTCTGTTAGGAAGGTGTGATTGCATTTGTATAGAAAATTAAATAACTCATGAAGAAAAAACTGTCAGTTTAAACAAGTCCCAAAACCTTAATTTTATGAAAGTCTATTGCTTTCATGATTGGTTCAATAGAAGCATTTTTTAAAAAATTCTTTTTATTGGTATGGGGTGAAAAGTAAATTTCAAATAAAGCAGATAGCTCATCACAATTACTTTATAATAATCACAAGATTTGAAAAATTGCTTTTCCATGTTGCCTTGTATACAGTCACATTAACATGACTTTCACCACTCAGTTGAAACTGGAGTAGCAAAAGCAGGCGTAGTGCATTTCTGCTTTGGACCCTTTAATATTAAATTTACAATTTAGTAATAGCCAAAGGAGTGCTTTTGCAATGCATGTCCTAAAGACAGTAGCAGGTAACCCAAGTTGTAATCAAAATTAACCAATCCTTGATGAATTTTAAATATAAAAGGTTTTGAAAAACTGCTTTGTCTTATCTGTAGTTCAATAATTATTCATGGAGGATGTGCACTTTATATTATCTGTGAGTGGATAATCTTCAAACAAAAAAAAAAGCAGAATCTGTAAAATAAATTAACAGTTATGAATTATTTGTTCAGCTCTAATTTTACCTTACTAATTTAACTTTATTAAAAACGTGCAAGCATTTTCAATTTATAAAAGTGAATTTAACTTACAATAATAATTTATCTGATCTAAATAAATCAGATCAAGTGCTATGATGTAGAAAACTATCTTTTAGCAAGAGCCATTAAAATATCAGAAGGATATCTGTGTTTTAAACTGTGCTTTAATCCATTGTATAAATTCACATTCAGTAGACACATTGAACATACTTTGTAAGGCCCTTAGCAAAGTAGTTACTTTTTTAAAGTTGTGAAAGCATTCTTAGCATAGAAATTGTCTGCTTTGATCTAAGAGTTTTAAAGTTAGATATTTATTTCTAAACTCATTTATATGCACTGAAAATTATTGTGCATTTCTTATAGATAACCTATCAGCCCCTAAAAGAGGTCCCTAAGACAGGAGAGCAGACATTATTATTTCCATTTGTTCTCATTCAGTAAGGCAGAGGTTTTGTAGAAAAAAAATTAATTCACTGAAAGGAGAGCTGAAGGAGTATTATAAAAGCCATTTACATTCAAAACATTTGAGTATATCTTATTTTAGAAAACAGTTCTTTCTGTTAAAAACTATATTCATCTTGTAATACACCAGATGCAGAGAGTAGCTAAATTCAAAGTCAAATTAGGTTAACCTGCATTTTGTATAAATTTGATCAAGTTCTGAGTTTCTATTGAACAAAACAAGGCTGGATACAAATGTTAGAGGAAAGAAAAAAAAGTAGTGTTTGCCTGGATGCTGCAAGCCAGAGCCAATAAATGTTTAATGACTCTGCTAAAGAATTTGTTGTCTCATAATTTCTCCAGAAGGTGACTTACTTTGAAAAGTATTCATCCCCCTCCTAAATATTTTGTGTGGATTCAAGTCCACAAAGCACCTGCCATCCACCATAAAGAATATTATATATCTCCTGCTTTAGAAGGTTGTTTCATGCAGTGCCTCAGGAGAGTTTTTATATGAGATCAATAATATTTTTGAACTTCTGAGTGATTAAGAAATGTGTCTGAATTGCTCTCAGGGACAGATAAATATAACATTTACGGGAATAAAGAGATTAATATAATAGAGATGAAATGAAACATAACATCTAGACAAAAACAGTATCAAGGCTGGTATGGCTACATTTCATCTTCCAGACATTTTGGTTTATTGGAACAAAATCACGTGCTGCAACCTCAACCCCCAGAACATACAGACTCACATGCACTACACTTTTTAAATCCTTTCTTAAATAAAGTGGAAATGCAGAGGAAAATAATTTCAGACACATCACAAGCAGAGCAGGTAAAGAGACCATGAGGAATGAAGGCTGCCATACCCACAGGCTCATTGCTATCTTTATAAATCCAGCCTACTCTATCCAGATCCACCTAAGCAACTTTCTTGAAAATAAATTTAGCAGCTTTATGATTTGAAAGGAGCAAAGTAACAATATTTTTGGGAGTGATTTAAGGGAATCCCTTCTCTATTGCCAAGATGCCTTGTTCTTAGATAAATTGATGGATACGAAATAGAGTTGATTGAAAATGGAACAAAAGAAATATGGACAGGAAATGTTAACATGGAAAACATCACTAATCAAAGGGCTTTGCCCATTCCACTGGGTCACAATTGTGATGTTAATAGCAAATACGTTAAAGAAGAATGTGATTCAAATTGTCCAGGAGAAAAAGGAGACAGGGAGCACCACATTGTATACAGAATTTAGGGAAAGACAGCAAATAGATGAGGAATAGGAACTTCTGTGCCTGTCCACATTGCTCTTAAAGAGATGTGAACATGGAGTGGCTTCCAGACAATGTATTTTCTTTCTGTGGTATCCAGGACATTCAAATATCCTAGTAGAAGTATTATGTCAACTGATAAGCACACTGATAAGCCTGGTCTACCCCTGAAGGCTGACAGCTTTTGCACAATAACAATCTGAAACAAATAATTCATTTGATTTTAAAGTGACTTAATGAATGCTACTTCAAACATAGTTCAAGTAGTTTCTCTGGTTTAAGGCATGGTCTCTAAACACTTTCTCCTTGAAAATAATGTGGGGACAGAGTCTATATATCTTGGAATGTTAAAAAAATTCATGTTACTTTGTGATCAAAGTATGCTATGAGTGCTGAATGCCAATTATTTCAGGGAGTCAGCACATAGTGATCCACCCTCATTACTGTGCCTCACTGCAGAAACCCACAGGGCAGGGTATTAGAATTCACTTGTCTGGATTATTCCACTCTAGTTCATGGTACTTCCATGGCCAGGTCCCATATTAAGAAAGTAGCAAATAAGCATTCAAAAAGGAAATTTTAAAAACAAGGCAAAATTATGTTTTTAAATAAATTACATAGCAGAAAAATGCCTTCAGATGTTGCTGAAAAAGTAGCGAGATACTGAATAATTTTCTAAGTTTTTTTTCTAAATTTCAACAAACATCCACTTTTTCAATTTGCCACATAGATTAGGTTACTAAAGACACAAAAAAGCTAATCTACAATGCAGATTTCAGTTCTGCCTAATGCTTTGCTGACTAAATCCTATTTAATTCTAAGTTATATGAGAAGTCATATTAAATCAAATCCAGTATTCCTGTCTTCTTCCCTACAGATATAATTACATGCCCCTTTAAGAGCTCACTCTAACCATTGCCAAAATGGGAAATATTTAGGGGAGTGGGAAAGTGGAAAACTTCTTATGCAATCAGAGCATGTGGCAGCAAAAGCTTAGTGGCTTAGAAGAAAAAGAGAAAATTTACTGGAGGTGGTTATGCAATTCCATCTATATAAATTCTAAATCATTCATGTGCCTGCTAGGCCTTATAAAACAATTTCTTCAGCCATATCCTTTACTCTGAATTCACTTTGGGTCCTGTTGGATTGAGGCAACATCTTCAACTAGTGCAGCAGCAGACCTCTTGTGAAAGAAATAAAATAATCTCTGATACAGAGTCTCTTTCTTGGGAAATTAGAAGAAAAAGTAATTCTGCAGTACCAAGTGTTGGAATAAGTGATTTAGAGATCTATGTAAATGTGGCCACACAGTTTCTGAGCACAAAATGCTCAATTAGGAGAAATTATAATATAGAGGCTAGATTTTGATACTGATTTCCCCCCTATTTTCCTCCTTATTTGATTTATTCTGTTTGATCTGCAGCACAAGTTTGAATGTTCTATGTCCTTGAATAGGGAACTGACATTCAGTAGACAGATCATCATATTCTGAGTTATAATGGCAAAACTGAGCAAAACTCTGGGCTATAAAAAGAGATTTGCTTAGAATGCTTTCTGAAAGTGATGAAAACTGGAGTAAAAAGAAAATTGAGGCTTTCTTACCTAATCTTGAATTTATGTTTTGTGCTGATGCACTCCACAGACATTCAATAACACGACTTGCTGGTTAGGCATAATAGCTGCAAGCTCTTTTTTGGGAACAGGAGGCCAGGAAGGATGAGCTGAAAAATTATCATGGAAATATATTTTTAAATGAAGAAGAAATAAAGCAATTGCTATTGATTATTAAACTAAATGTTAATTTGTAGCTTTAAATCACTGCTGTCATTTCCAAAGCTGTGGAAAAAATGGAAGAAAAAGTAGCCCAGATGCATTTATTTAATGATTTTGTCTGACTAACAGGTATTTGAATCTATTTGTAAACCTGTAGTGTGGTTTGTGTGTGCTCTTATACGTGCACACAAAAGAAAATATTTCTAAGTGGTATATTTGAGAATAATGGAAAAGAATAAACCAAGGGAGAGGAAATGCAAAAGGAATAATAACAACATCTTTTGGATCTCATTTTATCTCAACGTAAACAAGTCAAGGTAGAAAGTATATGAAGCAAGGTTGTCGCCTGTAGTAAAAAACTCCAAACCAACAACAAATAACCCAAAACAAAAGAACAAACCAGCAACATTTTCAAGTGTCACTAACAAAGTTAGGAGCTTGGATCCTGTTTCCAAATATGACATAAATGGTTGGGAGGGGCTTGCAATAAGATTTGGGAGTCAGAAATCCAATTGTATTAACTTTTCTTTGGTTGTACTGAAAATCTCTGTCTGCTGAAGACCCAAAGTGAGTGTGTTAATGAAAGCCACAAAGGAAGAGATTACCCAGGCTCCTATTACAGGTGATTATTTGTCAACTTACCATGGCATAATTACACATTGAAGTCCACAGTTTTTTCAAGTATTTCTAAGAAAGTAAATTAGATTTGTAACTCTCTTAGGACACATGAATATTTTACTCTTTTGGACTTGTGAGAAATTCAGCCTCTTTTAACTTTCTTACCTAATATGACTACAGAATGTCACATGACTCACCAGTTATTTCTCAAAATGTAAAAATTCTGCCTAAAAAAATCCTGAAATCACATCAAAAGCATATGCTCTTACATAAACAACAGAATTGCTGACTAGTTCCTTATTCAATTTAATAATCTTGGAGTTTACAGATCTCCTTAAATGTGAGACTGTGTAAATGGAATAGTGTCCTTCAAAATATATTTATTTTAGTGTGCCAGAGGCTCACTGTTGAGTTGTCATGGCTCACTTCACATTAGAACATCTCTGATAAAGTTTGTTGGAAAAGCTACTTACTTGGTATTTCATGTAGTTCTCGGGAAAAAATCTATTCTCTAGTCTTTCCAAAGTCCTAAGTTATAAAGCTAATATAAATCTTGACATAAAGAACAAAATTATGGACATTTTCTTATTTTGTAGGCTGTATCTTAGCTTAAATGGAAACTTGCCTGTAATTTACCTATATTGATTATCTTTCATCTTTTTTCTCTGATACACAGATGGATACCTATTTGTTTAGAAAAAATCAGCCATCCAGAATATCATAAAACAGAAGAAGAAACAGATAATATTTTAATGGATTATACCCTATCTTGAAGCTAGTACTTATTTTGGTGTGGTACAACACAATTAGAATATAAAGATGCAATTTGGAAAAAAATTGACATTATTTTCCCAATGTATTATTTCTCTAATCATGAAGAAAGATACTTTTCTGTGGAACTCTGGGTAAATGATGCAAGTAGATAAGTGATGCCATTTTAACAGTTATCACTGCTTAAAATATGTTTTACATTTCTCCATGGAGGGTGCTCCATCCAGTCAGTGATTTCTTTTTTCTACTTATGTCTACAAATACAGTACTGTTATATTTTGAATCATATACAACTGTTCAGACACCTGCATCTGTATGCTAAGCATAACAAATATTCAGTATAAAATAAAACCAAAAAATTCAAGGAGTGTATAATTGAATATTCATTTAATTTAAAAAAAATCTTATGAAAGAGGAGGTATTTTCTAGTTTTTTTTTTCTTGGTATTAAATTTTTACATTGTTTTAAGTATACCAGTCAGAAGGAGAAATTTTATAACATTAAAATTGCACTCAAATCAAACAAATACAAAACAAATTTTTTAGCTAAGCAGACTGCTGTAATAAAGCGCTTCTCAAATTCAGAAATCCATTCATAAGTGCTGCATCTGTTAATACTCCATCACCCACAAAAACACCTTAAAATTTATAGTTCTTCAAAAATCCAAACTAAATAAGGCCTAGAAGAGCAAAGGTGTCTGTGTCAGTCTGAGTGCAAAGCAAGTTATCCCATAAAGGCAATAGAAGAAGAGAAATTATCATCTCCCATAACCTCTCTCCCCAGTCTTGCTGTAAGTTACCATCTGTCTCAAGACCCTTCTTCAGACTTATGGCATTGTTCAGAGCAACTGTGAATCTTCCACATATTTTTCACCCTTGCACTTAAAAGTAACAATTGTTTTGTTTTGGTTAAGCCAATGTCTTAAAACATACTTCAAAATCAGTTGAAAACCAGCAGAAATCACAAAAATATTGGTTTAGAGTATTTGCTCCCTGCAATTCATTCAAATAATCTGTCCTTTAGGAAATCAGATATCTAAGGTAAAAGCTCAGCAATTATCCAACATAAAAACCAAACAGTGATTTTCTCAATTGAGTTCTCCTTCATGGTCTGTGAAAAGCCAGAAAAATGTCAAAGACAGATGGAACGGATCATCCTCTGGAGATTCTTATCTCTCTTCACTCGTCATGGAGGAGTACAAGAAACTAAATTAAAGTGCCTAAATGTTAAGAAATTGATGTTAAACAAGATGGAATAAAAGTCTAAATGCAAACGTTGTTAGGAAAAATCATGTATGTAAACATTTTCTAACTTATTTAATGGGACCTTTGTCATCCATCCTCTTGTGTCGTCACATCTACTACCTCTACAATAAACTAATTATTTTAAAATATTATTTTTTAAAGTTTGATTTTTTTCTAACCTGTTTTCTTTTTTTCCTGTCTCTAAGTGCATACTGGTGGAAATGGGAAACATGAAAATAAATAACCATGAGATTTTACATGTTTATTAGTTCTGCACATTATTTTTCTTGTTTAGCTCATTAATTTACTTTCTTTGAATTTTCCTCCAGTCTTGCTTTAATTCTGCTCATACAACAGACTGAAATGACTTAACTATTCTAATTCCATAACTACAAGGTCTAAAATAATTTTATACTTTGCTCAGTTTTTCATATTCCTAAGGAAAGACCAGGTCAGAATTCCATACATCAGAATAAGAGCATTCTGAGGTATCTACGCTCTTTATGGTTAATTCCATTGTTTGTGATTAACTCACTGCACAGCCACAACAAAAAAGGTATCCCAGAATGACACACAAGGCTGTTTTGTTATATCATCCTAAAATTCTCATATCACTTCCAAAATAAAATAACAGTGTTTTTGCAAGAGTACCTTTCTACTAATACAAGATCCTTGACTTCAAGGAGATGGGGATAACTTATCAGCTCTACAGCCAATCTGTATGTTTTAACCCATCTCATCAGCTCTGGGAACAAAACTCTCATCTTGCTTTAAATGAAGCAAGGAAAACACATTTCCTTTTATTCTGTTAACTAATCACCAAATAATTGTTTTGTAGATACAAGACACATTTTTGTATCCAATAAATAATTGCTGTAAAGAATATGTTTTCACTAATTTGGAAACTTGTAATTCTTTAGCAGTTTGTCAAAGCTGATTTGAAAAAAAAACAGTCGAGAATTATTTTAGAGGAGGCAGCACTAGAGAGACACACATATGCAATTAATGTTTTTTTTTATTCAGTGTTACCACATTCTCTTATGATGAGTCTTCACACTGTGAAAATGTATTTTTCTCTTTAATTTTGATGTTTTAAGAGGAATGTTTACTCTTGTGGGCATAATACAAAATAAGGCCCAAAGAAAAAACGTGCCAGAAGACATCCTCCAAAATCCCATTATTAGCAGCTGGATTGAGCTATTGTTCCAATATTTTCACTAATTATTAGGTTACTGATAAGTGCACAGGATTTGACTTTAAATGTATTCAAAATTCATGATGTTTGGCATTAAACATTGAAGAAAAAAAAAGGAACTTGATATTTCCAGGATACATATTTAATGCACATTTGTTCAAACCCAAATGTCAGAATAAAAAAACCCACAGGACATGTGAAAACACACAGATTGTACTTGAAAGATTAATACAGATTTTGAAATATAAAAGTTCTAAAATAAGTAAATGCTGTAGAAGTGCTTGTTACAACAACAAAAAAATATGGCCTTTAGACACTGAGCCTGTACATGTTGTCTTCTTCAGTGTTTTGATCTTTGCTACTTTTTTCTTGTGTAAGAGACATAGCACATTTTAATGAGGCAAATGTCAACACAACACAGTAAGGGATCAGTCCCAAGAACCTACCTCTATTTAATAAAATATAGAAATATAGTGCTACTAAAAATTTTATTAGGAAATATTATGCTTCAATGATTTTTGTAATAAAAGATTTTTTTTTCCAAGATATTTTATTTTGAAGTGCAGTTTTCCTTTTAAAGTTATTTAAGTTTTAACCATTCAGGGATTAATGTTTCTAAATATGTATAATTAGACTTTAGAGAAGGCTAGTGTTTCACATCTGTGGTTTAAATGCTTTTTAGCTCTACCCAGTCAAAAGGCCACAAAAACATCCCCAGAAATCTTTCCTCCCTTACTTCTTGTTCTTGTGCTCACAGAGGACTGCTACTCTCATGGCTCTCAGCCTAACTCTCCCACAAATTGACATGATGACTAGGATTTAAAATTAAAAAAAAAAAAAGTAATAAGCATAAATAAATAAAACAACTGTTTTCATTTTTCAAGAGATAGCAGAAACTATCATTCCTAGATAGCTGCAGAAGCTTTTCTGGAAGTACCTATGCCATTGTTCCCAATCATCACTACCATGGTTTGTTGTCTCTTCTGCTCCTACAGAGTCATTTGGGTCTCCAAACATCTCCCAGCTTTAGTGTCTTTTCATATACTTATATGTTGTTTTTATATTGGGGTTTTCTCTTTACATGCATCTCTTTTAATATGTTTTTTCTTTGCACTTATCTGGGAAATGGAAGTGTTGCTATTAAGCACATATTACCTACTGTATATTTCTTCAAAATTTCTTTAATTACACTGTATATCAGTTTACTGCAAGATCATGATTCTGTAAATGGATTGTGCCATTCTACAGTGTTTTAGAGAATAACTACTGATTAATTATGGTTTTCAAGAGAAGAAATAAACCTTTTATTAATAAAAGTCATCTAATAAAATTATCTGCTTAAGTGTTTCTGTTCATTTCCAAGTTAATCAATTCATTCTTAGTGTAACACGGAGAGCATTAGGAATATCAAGATTTCTTTATCAGGCTTTGGGGATAAGCTATCCACTGAATGGCAAATTTACACTTTCATACTTCTTTTTGAGAAAGATTTTAAATCAGAATTCTCTGTTTTTACTCGGTTAATGTTTCAGTCTTTCTAGCATATTTTCGTTTATTACACAGTTAGATGCATTTTTCTCCATGTAAAATAAATATGAAATCATACATCTCAGGGATTAAATTCATACCACCATAAAAAGAACAGAGGTGTTCCCATCCATAATGTTCTTTTTGCAAAAATTTATAGGGCACTCCACCTCAGAAACAAGCAATGCATGTCACTGTTTTAGAAAAGTTAAAATTATCTTTTCAAATTCATAGTTCATAACTAAGATTTTAAAACTGGTTGTATCCTTGGGTCATCATAGGTGGTTACATCAGTGTTACATTAGAATGAAGCTGGGAAGTCAGATCAACTGTTTTTCTGAGGAATGCTTTTGTATGGGAAATTCTTACAGCAATGTAGAGCTGTTGGGTAGCTCTCCTGCACAAAATTCTCAGCACCATTAGTGGTTAAGTAGGTCCCAGGCAGAAAAAGTTATTGCCTTACTGCTACATCCTCAGGAATATCAAATAAGTACCTTAAGTGTTGGGACATGCATGCATAATAGAAATCAGGCTTGCAATTCCTCTAAATTATGATCAAATCATCCTTTGTTACTCATTTGAAAATTGTGAAATGCAAACATGGGTATAGCAGAACTCCACAAAATTAGCATACTTCAGTTGCAGCTAAAGATCTGGGACCGGATCCAAAAAGTATCAGGCATCAAGGATATCAATGGGACAGAGGTACTTAATTATTTTTGTGTTTTCTTCTAAAGTTCAAAATATTTTATCCCTTGCATTTCACTCTTGTGTTTCTAACACTCCCTTTATATAACAGAATATTTTTTTCTCTGAAGACTCATAATTAAATTTATTATTATTTAGTTAACCTAATAACTGGTGTACTTTTACAGTAAACAGCAATTTTTTTCTTAGCTCTCTGTCATGTCTTTCTTCTATATTTTTCTTTTTGTTTTGATTTTTATTGTTCTTTTTGTCTTCCTCATTGTCTTTACTATGTATCAAACACAGAGTACATAATATTTTTTTCAAGTTTTGACAGTGATGACTTAATATCATCATTCCTGAGAATTAGAATGCCATCAAACTAACAGATTTGTGCTTTGAATCTCCTTGATGTCTGCAACTAAAACCTGCATGCAGACATAGAAATAATTTTCTTGCTTCAAGGTAAGACCAGATCTAATTAACTCTACACTGAAGTATGAGAAACATACTCTAAGGTGAGGTGAACTATAAAGCAGCAAAAAAAAAAAAAAACAAAAAAACAAAAAAACTAGACATGAAAATTTTTCAGAACATCTTACTTTGGGGTACAAAAACATATAGGTGAAGTATTCAATTTTTGTAACCGTTCACTGAGCTTCCCACTATAAAAACAAGAAAAACATTGTTTAAACATCATACAGCATGGGAACTGAAATTCAACTACACTTAACTCAAGGCATTGTCACAGGTGGCATGGGAGCTTCAGACAAAGTTTTGGAGAAGTCCTGCTGTTGGGTCATGAGGTGCAGAAGGGACCCCCTTGATTTCTAAACTCACCCTCAGAGAGGCGCCTTGGCACAGCTGGATCCAGTGATTGTACCTTTGTACAACTTTGTTCTGCATGATTAAATATGGAAAACCAGAAAAACTTATATCAAAATGAATGATTTATTATGATAAATCATTAGACAAAAAGGATCTTACTCAGAATCTCCTACTACACAGTATAGAAACTAAACCCACTAGTATAATGTACTGTATTAAAGCAATTACATTAAAGCCAGGAACAAAACCCCACAATAATTAGGAAGTGATTGATGCCACTCATACCAATGACCATGGGCAACTCTTTTTCACTCAGCCTTGAAGAGTAATTCGAGGGGTACCCCCATGCAAAAGAGGAATTTCCACACATATATGAAGAAGGGATATGTTAGAAGAACCTGCTATTTGAAAGTGGAACTAGACTTTTATACAATCAAGTAATTGATTGTCAGATGAAGTGAGTATATACAGATGAAACTGGCATCATCAGCAATCCTTCACTAAAAACTTTTCATGCCTTGTCTCAGCCAGATCCATGCTGCACTGACTCCTTACCTCACAGGCAGCTCCACACAGATCTGACTCGTTCCTTCCTTCTCCCTCCAAGTTTCCTTCTTCCTCCTGCATGACTGGCTTACCCCAACCTGTCCCTTACCTGACCACCTAACCCAGTCTGTCCTTCACACATCTTCTTCCTTCCATCTGTCCCTGACTTCCTCACAGCCAGCACACTCCATCCCAATCTCCAGTACACTCTGGGTCTCCAACCCCAGCTAGCCCTTGACCAGCTACCCCACTCTTTTATAACCCCCATCCTCACTGGGCAGGCAAGGCTGTTTCCACTCCTCATAATCACAACAGCTGTAATTCATTGGGAAAGATTGCCTTCTGCACTATCCTTACAAACCATTCTCCTACAGTCAGATATATGTGTCCAGATCAACTGTGTCAGCTTGGCATTTTTAGATAAGGATATTTTACTATATCTGACACACCTTCACCTCACAATCAGAATGATTAACTTTGGGGCTGATGAGTCAGCATGGTTTTAGCATAATTCAACACCAAAAGCAGCACAACACCACACCTTGGTTCACCCCTGAGAGCTTTACAAACAGGGCATTGTTACTACATTACAGGCAGAGCATCTTTCTGCAGGCATAAAATACGGACTCATAGGATAAAACGTTTAAATCAATTTCTTCACAATTCAAGCATTTATAAAATATTTAACATATAATGAACATTCATTATAATAGAGTTAAGGCAAAATATTTAAACATGAAACTAAGCTCTCTTTTTATCATTTTATCCTGATTCTTGCTCTATTCCACTGATTAATACAACCACAGGAAAAATAAAATAAAATAGATTCACATGGGGTATCTAAGATATAAATTAGTGATGTCTTCTGCCATGGGGCAAATTAATCACTTTCATTCCTTCCTTAGATATTGTGTAGAGGAACAGTACTGTTTTGTTGTTGCAGTGTGAATATATCATAAAAGTGTCTATAAAATCCACAGTGAGTTAGAAGTTACTACTAAATATAAATTGATATACAGTGGAGAAGCTGATTTATAGCTCATGCACTGTAGCTGCCAGTAATTTGGCTGTATTTTTTTCAAGACATTTTAAACACTATATAGAAAAATATCTTTTCTGCAGTGCATATGTATTGTTTGTTTGTTGGAACATAAATCACATTTCATTGTATGTTTTTTTTTCTTTTTTTTTCTTGTCAAAATGAGGTTTAAGACCTCTTTAGTATTCTTTCATATAAGGGTCATACACTGCAGTAGAATACTTCATCACCCAAGGCCACTACATATTTAACACAGCATTTTCACAATCCTCTCAGAAGAAAGTTTTTACATCCAAAGTTTAAATGAACTAAATATCACAGTTTTAGTTGCAAACAGGTAATCTAGAATAATGTCTTTTAAAAGCCTGTATTTCTGTGGCTAGCATAATAGGCTAGTTTAAAACCCATTGACATAGGTAGGTGAAGTTGTTCAGTTCATTGCTCTTGAATGTTAAGCAAAAGCCACGGCCCAGAAAAGTGTGAATTTACTGATGAGGATGGGAAAAAATAAAAGTTTCAAGTGCTTTTAAAACTACAAAAAGTGTGGTCAGGCAACTACAGACATCTGTTTCCAGTAATGCTGAATGAGACACATAGTAATTTCCCTTTATTCTTTTGGTAGTAATTTCATCCCCTTGAGAAAGCACAGACAAAGAAGAAACAAGAAACAGAGGGCAGAAGGTAAAATGATGCAGTAAATCTACCTTGCTGTTTTTCCCTTGCTTCTTAGTGCACTGTATTTTTTGAACTAGTCAGAGTAAATAAGTTTGTGAGAAACATGAAGGATTGTGGGAATAAACAGAAACAAACAGTGGTTTGCTCTCAATTTCTTCCCATCTAAGTTATTGTAAAGAAATTTCAGCAGCAGAAGCATTTTACATTAATTTTCATTTATTTCAAAACATTCCCATTCTATTTTCCCAGAGTTCTTTAATTAAAAATAATCTTGATTTGGTATGAAAGTGATGACTGAGAGCTGAAAAGCAAAACACATTTGAGTAAAGTGTTTTTGGAAGTTCTTCATGTTTTTGGTGTGTAGCTGGAAAGGGATAGTTGGCACCTAAAATGGAAATATAATACTGAACTGCAGAATTAAGGAAAACTATATGAAGAACCGCTTTTATTCAGAACTAATTGATAAGCGCCTTTAAATACAAGATATGTCACATAGCTTTTAGAACAAAAGGGTTTGGTAAACTATCTGTGACAAAAATGGCTGATAATTTTGGCCTTGGAGTGAGCAACTACATAATATTTCATTGATAAATGACAATAGTGCAATAGTAATTGAGCTTTGCACATAAGCAGAAATAGTTTTGCTTTTGCTAAAGTGAATGAAGATGAGTGCAGATCTTGCAGATCATTTCCACTGAGTGGTTAGAGGTCACCTTCAGTTATTTTTGAATAGCCTTAGGTCATAATGAAATAAACTAGTCTTTGTTTGTCATGATTCCCTTAAATTCCTTCTTGTTTTTTTTTTTAAGAAGGGGAAGCACCTGAGATCACCCAGAAGCCTTTATTGGCTGTGATAAAGGCCATATGTTAAGCTGCACAAATCCTTTCCAGCTTTTAGCATTTGGTTCCTTGGCATGTCCCCAAGGAAACATTGCAGCAGCTCTGGAGCTGCCTGCAAAACTGTCCTTTGATTTCACTATGAGGTAGTTGGATGCACTCTTTTCTTGCCTCTCTGAAAACAAGTTTATTTTCATTTACCTGATCCTCATGAAAATGTTAATATTTACAGTGATACTCATTTGTAGACTTTAGAGCTGTTTCTTTATTGTCCCCCCAAAAAAGACAATAGTTTCTTTATTTGATGTAATGAATGGAGGTCAGTGAGAGCATGGCTACATTATTTCATATTAAAATTTTCATTGTATAGCGTTTTTCTTTCCTCATATTTATAAGAAATTTACTTTCTTCTAAGTCTATGGTATTAAAATCTACAGATATAGTTTTCCTTTTCAATGAGTGTTGAAGAAGCAGGTATTACTACAAATGTTGAAAAGAAACTCATGGAAATGGAGGAAGTAGTTCAGCAAAGGTATTTAGAGAGAATGAAAAATATATTCTTAATATATGAATAAATTGTAGAAAAAAAATATTATGAAAGTTCCCTTCTATTCACATATTTGCTTTTGTCAGTGTTTGGTTTCACATTTCATCTATTAAAATCAATCTACCATATTTCAATGAAACTTTTATAGGAAGATATGACAATAATTCCATCAGAAAGATTATCTCATCTTCTTCAGGCAGTGTCAGCATGTATTACAGAGTTTTCTTTAGGCACAAATTTTTTTGTCATACTAATTCTTACTGTATCATTCCGCTTAAAAAAAATTGCTTGATCTACAGTAATCAATCTTAATTTTACAGACAATCAAGGAGAAAGGAATGAGAGCAAGTTACTATCATGTAAATCCTAATAGAATAATTAAAATGAGAAAAAAAAGTCACTACAATGAAGAATTGATATTGACCCTCCCCTAAAGTTCAGAAAATTGTGGAAGATATTTTACTCCTGTCATGCTTCTAAAAAATTATAAATAATTATGAATTCAGGAATGATACTTATACATTTGCTTATGCCATAATTCTTTCAGTCCTGAATTAAAAGTTAAAATATAGTAATACAAAAATATCCCTTTACCATTTTGGAAGATCAGCAGTTAGAGGATTGAAGAATTTTTTCAGTAAATATTATTTCCTTTAAGTTGCACAGAGTTATCAGCTTTGTGTGCTCTCCTTGCAAAGAAAGCCAGCACCAGCTGCCAGCTGATATCAGCTTGCAAGGAGAGCACATGAAGCAAACACATTCTGTGCAGGCAAATGCAAAGTGGTCTCTCTCTGTGCTCCACTGGTCAGTGACACAAGGGTGCATAACAAAACCCAAAAAAAGCAAGATCTTGCTCTTACCAGAAAAAATGTTCAACCAGAGCAAAATCTGCAGGCTGCACTTTGTACATTCATCTGTCTGGATTTTTCTTCTGTACAGACTCTCTCTCTAAAGATTTTATTTCCTGAGAAATCAAATGCACACTATCTTCAATATGAAAAATATAAAACTGGGCTTTTTATATAAAAATATAAACTGGGCTTTTAATGAAATATTTAAAGTAAATGTATTCATTCCTGAGCAAATGAGGACAGTCTGTCTTCAGTGAACACAGAGTAACTGGATGGGAAGTGTGGTGGTTGCTGTAACTGACTTTTGAGATTCCCCTATGTGGAATTGTTTTGAAGTGAGTTTTAGATAATCTAATGACTTTAATTTACATGTCATATACCGGATATTTAGTGTATAACATACTCTAAATTTATCACCCAGGTTCAGCAATCAAATTTAGAATATTAAAACTCTCTTAGATAAGTAAAGAACATGATCTCAGCATCTCCAATTTCTATTTTAGACATGAGTTTTCTTTTTTACAAAGTTTTTACAAAGGAAGACTATTAAGTGTTCCAGCCGGGAATCACCACAAATTTATGGAAGAACTGTGTAATTTGTGTGTGTATGAAATTTTTTATCTGGATATTGTTTTCTTTTTCCATATTACTCAAACAGTATTTAGTTGCGCCAAAGCCTTTGATAACTGACAGTTTACTCCTTTGTTTACAAAGAACCATCAAATGTTCCTCATGATTGATGTAGGGAAAGAATTTGCATATTGAATGGTGAATTCACTTTACAATGCCAAATTTTTGCATAAAATGTCGCTTTGAATTAGCTGAGAGTAAGAAAAAAATATAAAATGTTATTCCTAATTAAAGAATTAGAATAATGCCAAAATATGGATATGCGTTGAGAAGCAAGAAATGGGAAAATGTCTCAAGACCACAGTGTAAACTTTTCTTATTACTCTGTGAATCCAGTGGATTCACTAGGATGTATTTCTGTTATAGTCTTTTGTGATGCTGCTATCATTTATGTTTAAAGGTGGGAAGTTATTTTGAACTGAAAAATGAAATTTTAAATAGCAAAACTATATTTAAGCTATGTATCCTGTAAAAAGAAAGTATTTGAATTTATATTTTTGAAAGAGAATTGGAGTAATAAAAAAAATTCTTCAAAATAGTTTTGCTGATTTCTTTAAGCAAACTTGTTAAGTTATATCTCAGAATACAAGAAAAGTGGTATTGTGTAATTATCTGTCAAGTAGTGGTCTAGAAACTACATTTCCAAAGAAGGAGGAATTGTAAGGGTAATAAGTTCATTAAAATTTAACCACTAGAAATTTTTCCAGAGCATATATTTGTGAGTCTATATTATGATAAAGAAAAATATTTGACTGTCAGTGAAGAGTTTTTTTTCCCAAAGTATTTGGAGAGGACATTTGCAACATGCCCCCAACTCTGAACAACTTTTCTGCTAACTTTGAATGAATTCATCCCATTTTATCTTATATTTCCATACTTAACTCCAGATTTGAACCAACACAGTCTGAATTTAATTTTCAGTCAAGAAAAAAAATAAGCATTTTGGACAACATCCATTGGAAGATGAAGTTGGTCACTTTCTAGAAGTTTCTGGTTCTCTGTACTAAATATAAAGGATTACCAGAGAACTAGTGTACACAGAGATGTCTCAGGTGTCTATATGGAGTATATGGATCAACCATCTGTATCTATCATTTAGATTTGTGTTAATCCCTAGGGACCAAAACTGTTCATAGATAAGTGAGCAGAGCCTTCACAGAAAGATCATATGGTATGTCTTGTTTCCCTGATGTGTTTCTGGTTTGATCTTATCCTCTTTTTATGAGTACCAACTTCCATTTGATCACTGGCATAAGAATCATACACCTTCTAATCAAGCCAACAGGAAAAGCGCTTTACACATATTTTTTTACAAGAAAACAGAAATTATGCCCATAAACAATATGGTTTGGTTAAAGAACTTCTATGATAATTTTTCTTGTCTGTTTTAAAAAAGATAGTTCCAGCATCAATGGAAATGCTAATGACATAGATGATTTGGAGAATGTTATACATTAAAATGCTTAAAATCTACAGAGTATTAATGAAAGTCATTCTAATTAGAAAACATTGGTATTCAATGAGAGATGTTGATAGGCAGTCTAAGTGCCATCAAGGCTCCCACTAGAGTTTACTTCTGCTAAACTCTGGCACAGTTAAGTATGTTTCAGTGGCATGGAAAGATGTACTGTTTTGATATTCATTACATAAAAAAGAAAAAAAAAAGTATTTAGAAAATGGAAATCAATGTTATTCTTCAGTAAATTTAAAACATATCAAGAATATAAAATCTGGATCTGTTTATCAGACTCTACAAAATAAGAAAATTTAGTGCTGTTAAAAACAGCACTATACTCTGCCAGCATTTTTTCTCTCGTGCTTTGAATTTCAAGAGGTGTATTTTACTGTTTGAAAGGAAGTGGTCAACAATTCATATGAGTGGAGAATGGAAATTCTTAATCTAGAATTCATAATGCATTTCAGGTTGATGTAATGAGCAGGGCAGTTCTTTCAGCTTTGTCTGCAACACTACACAATTCACAGAGTAATTCACCTTGTTTATAAAAAAAAAACAACAAAAAGCCAGAAGCAGAGCTGTAGGTAGTTTGTAGCTCTGATCTTTACAAAAGATTAGTGGTGAAAATATTTAAGCAGTGCTATAAATTTGAAATATGTAAATACATGAAGATTGTAAAATATATGCCAACATAACATTTAGCTTCTATGGGAGAAAGCATGCCTCTCAATGAGTAGTATTGATGAACTCATGCCTGGTTTGAAGGTAGATAATGCACTAACTGACACAAAATATAGAATGGATAGCATCATCCAACTGATGAATTTATGTCCTAGAGAGTTTGCTAACAAACACAAAATAAAATACCATACTCAGGCAAATACAGAACCTTATTTTTATGTTTTGTTCCCTCCAGCTTCTTCAAAATCTGCACTAAAAAGATGTTGTGGAGAAAAAAAAAGAATCAAAAAAAGTTGAAAGGAAAATCCACCTGAAATTTATCTAACACCAATGAAGTCAAGCCTTTTTATAAATTCCAGGAAAGGAAAGGTATTCTCCCAGTACTTTTGTTTTGTTTTTGTAAGACTCTTTACTTGACTTAATTCCTTTCAAATGTAATTCAGAACCTGCTTTGGTGTTTTGAGCGCACATAATTAATTTTATTTCATGACCATTTCCCTAGATGTGATCACTTTGCTTCACTCTAATGAAACTTTTATTAAACTTGATATGCCTGAAATCAGTTTATCATTAGCATTTTGCAGTTCTTATATTATTGAAACTCACATTTTCACACCTTCATTGCATGGTTGAGGTGCTACATCTTTGATAAGAATGTGGAAAAATCTTTCATAATCAAAGCAGGGCATAGAATGGTAATTGAATGAAAAGGTGAGAATGTCATTCACCCCCCACCCCCAAAATCAAAACCAATCACAACATGGCAAATCAATCAGTTTGCTATCCATACTCAGCAAAGATTGCTTCCTTTGCATAATATTGATTTCAGCAGTTAATGTGTGATTTTAAATTTGCTCCTTAGTTCTCCTAAGACTTCAATCACAGATGATCATCTTCTACAGGCAAGTGTACAATTACTTGCAACTTCTGGATTTTGAAAAAATAATCATTAATAATTGCCTCTCTTGACAGCAGTTTTGGAAATTGCAAAAGCTTTAAATCATCCATTGGTCAAGCTGGTATACTGTGGTATAAAACCAAATGGAGAGAAGGAAAAAAGAAAGGTAGTTTAATGAAAGAAATCAGATACTCTAAAACTGAGTATCAAGGTTCTGGAATAAATGGACTACCAGAAAGGTGTTTGGAAAAAGCTAGTTTTATTGACTTACAAATTTAATATGGCTGTAAATTATCTGTGTATTCATCAATTAAATAATAGTTTGAATTACTTCAAAATAATATTTTGGATGGATTACATAGACAAAAACAATTATTAAAATATAAAAAGTATATTAAAATAGAACAGTATTAATATACAACAGTCTACTATTTATACTTGCAAACTCTTTCAGTGCATTTAATTTGCATTCAAAATAAAGGTACTACCTGAAAAATTCAGACTGTTGTGCACAATTGTTACAGTACCATTACTGTTAAATAAGCTTGATTTAAAGCTGGATTTATAAGGTCATGGGAGTACAGATTCTTTGAGATTATAAGATGAAAGTTCCACTAACTATGCTTTTGCATTTGCTCTGGTCTAGTGTTGATTCTTTTCTCCTGTGAAAGATTGACCCAGCATTGTGTTTCAGGTAGAAAAATGCTGGTGTTGTATCCAGTAACATGCCACACAAGAAAATGCAATTGTTTACAAATACATTTTCAAGCCATTGAGATACAGAGTACAGTTTGCTGTCATTTACCAAAAGCCATAGGCCGGTCTGTTGTTTCTGACAAGAAATTTATGATGAGAGATTTTGCCAAGAAACTACCTAGGAATAAACGTAAGAGTGAATTAGTATGCAGTGTAATAACAAAAAAAGAAATAATGCAAGGCTTCTTGTCACTCAGGAGCAGAATCTACCACCCAATAGAAGAGATTCACTGATGTAATGGACACAAAATACCAACAATAAGATATGTTCTTGTCAGCTCAGCTATCAGAAGTGACAAAAATATGTTACGTAAAATGCTCTGCAAATGAAAGACAAAAAAGGCAATAGAAAAAAAAAAGAAAAAAAGGAACTGTTTTCATGTGGGTGAAAGAGGGGAAAGGAGTCATGCTGTCTGAATAATTTTCACAATAATGTATAATAAAAAATATACAGTGTGTTCTGAACAACTGAAGAACTGTTTGCTCCTGTCTTCACAGTGTGTTCTCTGGAGGGACTGCCAGAATGAGCTTTTGGTAAATATCTTGATTTTGAATAAACCTGATAATAAAATACCTTACAATAATGAAGATTTAAAATGGGTCATTTAAAAAGAAATTTTGCTTCAAGTTTCCTAAATTTTTTTGAAGGATACAATGATACTGCAAACATAAATGATCTCAATATTGTGGAACTATATATAAATGTTTAGTTTAGGATAAAATTAACAGTATTTCAGGCTGTAAGATTTACTCTTCATTGACTGTAATGGATAATCTCACACTTCTCTCATATAGGCCTGTGAATTTCTCTTTCTTAATCTATGAAGTTTACCCTTTAAATTTAATTAATGTTAGTCATACTATAAACTGGGAAGTAAAACTTCGTGGGTAATTGATATGAGTAGATTTGAAAAGATAACATAAATCTAGGATAATTTTTGTCATTGTACAATTACAGGACATAAATCCCACCATACTCTTCTATGGTATTTATAGTGTTCACGATATTTATGAACAATGTGGGTAGAGTATCATTAGTGAAGCTGTGAATAAAAATGGCACAAAAACATTCAGATGTCAAAAGATAAATACTGGCCATAAAGAGCTGGTACAACGATTTTATTGTAACTGAGTTCACAATATTGTAAGAGTGGGAAATAAAGTCACAGTTGAAATGTTAATAGTGCACGTGGAGGAAAAAAAATCAGTTATGACACAAAACAATCCTAAATATTTTATTTTGCGATGTACTCTGAATAGAACTACTCCAGTTCAGAAGGGTTTTCTTTGACTAATTTTTGATTGTTTAACGAAAAACTGAACAATGTTCTGTGGAAAACTAGAGACGATATCAGGAATTATTAACAATAAAACAGGCTGGAAAGCAGAAAACACGACACTATATAAATCCCTAGACTATCTGAATCTTAAATGTTTTGTACAATTCTGCTTCTTCCTACTGAAATATTTGAAAGAAATAGAAAAAGGCACGGGAAAAGTGATAAAAGCCTTATCACTGCTGTAGATTAATTTATGTATTGGAGAAATTAATTAACATTCTTTACTTTGAAAAAAAGATGAATCATAGAATCAAATGGTAATGGCACAAAAATCACAGTTAATAAGGAGAAGTGAATATACAGTGATTATTCACAATTTCTTACAGTAATTGAGAATTCACCAAAGGAAATTGGTGCAGACTAATATAAGAGTAGGTATGTAAGGAACTCTGCCTTGGGATATTGATGAATGCCAAAAGCACAAATGGACTCAGAAAGGATTTATTCATATTAGTAGAATAGAATTCCTCTGAAAGCAAAACACAGAGATAAATGCAACACTGTGTCTGAATCATGGGTGGCTAGAAGGTAAGAAGTGGTTGCTGCAAGCTTACCTGTTATTCTCTTTTGCCAAATGTTCAATATTGGTCACTATAAGGGCAGAGTATTTGACTGAGTGAATCTACCATTGCCGTGCTTCTTATTTCTTTGTCTATTACTTGAAAGGGCATGGTAATCTTAGCAGTACACAATTTAATCACCATGTTTTGAATATCTTAAGGCAATATTCCATGATCTGAATTTAAAGAATCTTTAGTGCTAGCAAAGGATGATTCCTCCAGAATTAAGTTAATTACTTCCACTTTCAGTTGTCTGGAGTTTCTTTATTCAGAAGTTGTCGATTGTTTTGAATTACACTCTGACAAACTGTCTTGGCTGCTGTTGAGTTGAAAGAAAAGATTACTTTCAAAACATTGACAGCTGTTCAACCATGCCTTGCTACAGAGGTTATTATGCTTGTAGGTATGCCAAAATGAAGAGATTTTTTTTCCATCAGAATTATACATGTCATGAAACCCTAACATTTCAATGTTTAAATCAGCTCAAAACACTTTGGCACAACCCAAAGAGTCAGCATACATATATTTATGTTGGAGATCTGGAAGATCAAGAATCTAGGAAATACTTGACCAACATAATTTTTATCTCTTTTCAAGCTGCAAGAAAACATCCTTAGTCTGAACCATTTTGAGGAAAGGAAGGATGAAGGAAAGAAGAAAGAGAAAACATTGTGACACAAGATAAGTACAGCTAAATTGTTGGGTGAGTTTATTTCTGTAATTGCCTTGTTGAGGGCTTGCTCTGTATTTTGTGAAACCTCCATTAAATGGAGGTTGTTGGAAAAAAATTAAATGTAAACTGTAATATGGGTGCACACAGTTTTCAACATCCCCTTCTATCCCAGTATAGTTAAGTCAAGGTTTAGGAATGACATTCCCAAGCTCGGCGTCCCCACCAAGACTCTCCCAAAACACACTCAGCTCTGTCTTGCTTCCCCTTCCCCTCGCCTTTCCCACTGGCAGGATGGACCTGAGAACTGGAGGCACAGAAGGTGAAGATCATGGGCTGAGATAAGAAAAATTTACTGGAAAGAGCAGAGATAATAAAAGGAACAGCAGCAATATTAATAAGATAAGTATACCAAAAGAGTGCTTCACATGCAGGAATGCTCACCCCGGAGCCTGACAATAAACAAATAAACAGATGGCTGTTATAATGACAATAGAAATGGTTTCAAGACAAAAAGGAGCCCCTTCTCTAGAGAAGAGAGTCTCTTTCCTGTCCCCCAGCAGTGATGTGAGGTGGTATAGAACAATATCAGGGTCCCAGCCATGTCTCCCTCCTGGCTACTGCAAAAATTTACCCTGTCCTTGCCAGAACAAGGACATTATGTCAGTATGGTATCAGCGCAGATCAGACTTTATTAAAAGAGTGTTATGAAATCATGATTTTTTTTATTTTTAAAAAGCATTCAGGGCATGACAAAGAAATAAATTGAATGGAGATGATTACACACAGGCTTGTTTTATAAACCCACTTAAGCAAAATAGGGTACGGTAAAATGAAAGGAAAACATATGTAATGACTTATACAATAAAGAGGAATCTGTCATTCATTGTCATAGAATAAAATTACTTTTGAAAGCTAAATAAAGTAATAAAATTTAATTAATATGATAAAAGATTAATATTTTTGCCAATGAAAGATAGCTTTAATTTAAAAGGGGTCAAATATTTATATTTTTATTTTAATCTAAAGGACAGCCAATTAGACGGTCCTCTTCAGGAAAACTGATTATTCAACATACTCTCTTTTACTGTATTCTTATCAAAAATTCTTTTCTTTATGGGGCAAAGGAAGATTTCCAGAGAAAGAAGGAACTAATCAAAGCTTCATGAAATTGCCTGGGGGAGACAGACAGAAAAAAAGGGAGATCTGAGGTTTGTGTCTTTATAGATTGAAATACCACATGCAGGTAAAGACCATACACATGCAGTTCTAAAGTATGTGTGACAAAAATGGTCTTGACTAGTTCATCTAGTGTGAATAGGTAGAATAAGTTGATTGTCCACACACGATTCACAAGGTCAAGTGTTTTTGGCAGGTCTCTTAGTGATCGGTTCAAAGTGTTGATCAGAGGAGCAGTGTGGTTCTTTTTACTGTGAACAAATCCAAGCCCTTTGAATTTGGCATTTAGCAATATTTGATGAGAACATCTCAGAATGAAAGACATAGACATACTAAAATAATTTAACTACCTGCTTAATGTCTGTAGGAAATGTAGTCTCACAGAGGTCAAAGGGACCCAAGGTGTCTTCCAGGTCTTCTGTAAGGAACTGGCTGAATGCAATACTTTAAATAAAGGCCATGATGATTTTTATCTCTGAAAATAGTTATCTCAGTGCAATAAATGCTAATAAAAATCTTTCTAGAAAGCAATTTTAAAACAAGAAATGTAAGTTTTAATTTTATGCTCTGTTTAGCAAGCAGCTACAGCAGCAGACTTATAAACAATACAATCACATTTGCCAGTGTATTCTGCATGAGATATAAATTAAAAGTAGACTGATTTATGATTCTTGTAGGAGGCTTTTCCATCTCTAATATAATAGAAAAGTGGGGAAAATTGAAGTATTTTACTATTATTTACTGTGCATTTCTTCAATATATTTTATAAACATAAGACACTCAATCCAACTAGATCTTCAAGAATATAGAATTTTGCAGATAAATATGAGCATTTAAAAACTATTTATAAACCAATATTCAGCCAATCTATATAATAAACCACATCAGGAAATCATACATATTACCAGGAGTAATGTCTTTAAAGTTTCTGGGTGAAAAAGGACCGTTGGGATATAACTCAAAGAAAATTTGTTACCCTAATACCAAATACTCACTTGTGAGATAAGAGATGAAGGAGAATGCTCTCAATAACTAACTTTAAAGTCATAGAGGAAATGAGGAAAATTCCAGTCTTATAGCTGTCTTATTGCACCAAGAGCAATGTTATGAAGCCAAATTATCAGCCCACCATTTCAGAGAATATCTGCTAGTCTGTTCTTGATAGATTAGTGTAGCCTGTCGGCATATTTGTCCATAGAATAGTTGCACATTCTTAACAAGATTTTGGCCAATAACTGCAAAATATTGCCTTGGCCTGGTAAAAGGAACAAAGCTTGATGAATAAAGTATTGATATAGGAACTGTAATTCAAACTGAAGCTTAGTAGGAAATAGCTATGGTGATATAGCATAAAGCATAAACTTTATAGCATAAAGTTCAAAGTATTCAATGGCATCATTGGAACGGATTTCAAATACTTAACATTAATATAAAATTACAACAATTTAAGCTATTAATTTGCAGGAATAGATCTAAAAATGGGTGAAATTCCAGCTATATATTTTCAACACCTAGTTTTCAGGAATGACTTGGAAGTATAGATTCAGATCAATGTTGTAAATTCAAAAATAGAAAGACAGCCATTGAAGCGCTGGTAGATTGCAGCTATTGTGGTGGATAAAGTACATTAGCAGCATGCAAAAGCAATTTTAATTAGTTCTAAAGACACTGTTAATTTTATCAGTCCCATTTCTTTGAAGTGATTGAGCCAACATCTGTTATTTACAGAAGTATAATTTTGACCATTTGTGTTGAGCTAAAGCCAGTTACACTGACATAGCTGGGGACATAATTTAGTTTAATATTTCCTAAAGGGTAATAAGAGTGTTTAGATTTTTTAACTAATTTATTTCTTACATATATACATGATGAATATAAGCATCTACTCAACAAATCTACATTGCAGAGTTAAAGAGAAAGAAAGAAACTGCAGATTTTTAGTTAAGGAATGCTGAACATCTCAGTAAAGCAGTATTCTATTTTACTGTAATAAGCAGACTCTGCACTTATTTCTGTGCTGAAGTATGGAGTAGTGAAAAAGCTAACAGTAGCATGTTTCCAAAGGATTTTCATTTTTTTAAAACAAACCAAAAAGTTTCAGAAATTATCCTAGATACATTTCCGTGTCTTTCTTCCTATTTTTTTTTTTTGCCTTTTGCTCTCTATTTCTCTTCATTTTCCCTTTGATGCTTTTTCCTTTGGATAATAGATTATCTAGGTTTTTCATCTTTGAGAATGTCATTATTTATACAGTACAAAAAGGAATTCTGGGTTGTTTAGGTGTTTTCTGTAAAAAATTAACAGAATTAACAGACAAAAGATTAATGCAAAGTTTTTATTAAATATACTTCTAAAAAATAAATGTAAAACTCTTCTTTTAATTTTTTTTCCCTTAAAAGCTACATTTGAAAATTTGGAAACATTACATTGAGCCAATATACTCAACAGTGAATTAGAAAAAACTGATTTATTGTCTCCCATGAGAGAACACTTTCTTTTAACCATCTATGGGATTTCTCTTCACTGCAGACTGCTATATTGCACTGAGGTAAGAATGTGACATAGGTTAAAATATAAGTAGAAACTCTCTCTTGAAACATATAAAACAGGAGTGGATGTAGAGTACAGCTAGGGTTGGAAAGTTTAGTGAAAAAAGAATTCCTGTTGTGGAAGAAATATTTTCTGGATGACCTAACATGGCTCATTCCTTATAGAGATTCTGCAAAATGGCAACATAAAGTTGTCTCTGATGTGTAGAGTTTTTAATGCTCACGCTAATGGTCTACAGATCTAGAGTCAGAGTACAATTCTGAAACATTTCAGCCACCATGGTAAGTACTTTAACAATAAACCCAGGAGGAATCTAGTGTTACCCATGTTGAAACACATGCAGAGGTCTTTTCTTTGAACAGCCGTATCTTTGAGGTGGTGCCAGGACAACTTGAGAGACAGGTCACCTTCACAAAGTGAAGGCACATAAAATCTGTCTTTAGATGGTAAAGTCTTGAAAAGCTACAGTTCTGATATGCTCACTTCTCAGGAACTCCCTGCAGCCCACAGGAAATGCTATGGCTTCTCTTCCTTGGAATGGCAGCCATTCACTTAAAAAAAAAAAAGAGCAGGGAAGAGGAAAGCTGAAGCCATAGTTTTGGCACATGTCACTCTGCATCAGGCACATCTGCTCTCAAATTCACAAATGTCCTATCTCCTGGACTCCCAAATGCATTAAGCATGTGAAATAGAGTCTTTGGGGAGATAACACTGTTATTCCCCATCTTCAGCTGACTTGGAGTATATATTTTGCCCCATGAGTGTTAAAAGTAAAAGCTAGATTCTCCCACTGCTTCCAGTAAATGAACTCAAATATTTTCAAAGGTAGAGAGACAGCATCTTAAACCAGTAAGATATGCAGATTAATACATTTCTGCAGAACAAAAATTGCGTAACACTGTGTTTTCTCATTCCTCCTGCCCAAATGATAAATTTATAGCAATTAGAACAAAGAGCAGTTTATAATTTTGATGCTATTTTTTCTAGTTTACTATATTCAAAAGTTATGCCATCCAAAAGACATTCAGAGAATTAAATATCAGATACAAAATACCTGTTTAAATATACTGAAATTGATTTAGAGCATACAAAGGAAAATAGAGCAGTAAAATATTCTCTTGGGAGTGCTATTTGACACCTCAGTCCCTTAGACTTCTGGACACACATAGGGTTTTCGTATGACATATTTTAATTTCTAAGTCCCAAGTTTAAACAATTTTACCTGTTATCAAATATGACATATACCCCCCCCCATAAATCTCATTTTTATGTATTCCTAGGTGCACATAAAACAGTATGACATATATGACCTATTAAGATTACAATTCCTCTGGCACTAATCAGTAAATGCACCTTGAATTTTAAATGAATAGACATTGGAGTAGTTTCCAAAGAAGAGCAGGAAAATAAAATGTGCATATGCCATTCCCTAAAGCCAAAAGAGAAGTTCAGTCTGATTTTAAGCTGCTTTAATGGACATGAATGTCAAAAGGAATCACAAAATACCTCTACTGGAGTGTAGGTTTCCTTATCTCTTTATATATAAAAATGCTTACTAAAGGCATGCACATAATTATTTGAATAAGCCTATTGTTCTAAAAGGAGTTTTTTTAAACTCTGCAGTTCACTATGCTCCATTGTGTACTTAAAATATAATACAAATTATTTGTTGTCTGTACTGGTTTGAAAGTTTACAAGAAAAAAAATCTCAAACCTAAAATAGTTATGCATGAATACACCATCATGAGCCCAGGGCCTAACGAAAAAGAATAGAATAGGAGGATTGTCTTGGTTCAATTCTGTTGACATTTTTTTTCCTAGTATTGTACTAGAAAAAAAGCATCTGAGAAAAAAGAAATCCAAACACAAAGCCAACAGGCAAGCCAGTTCCAAAAGGCAGTTTAAGGACCAAGAAGATTTAAGTAAGGCTCTTACATGTTTAGAAGGAAAACTGAGATCCAGAACAAACTCTTAGTCATTGCTGGCTGTAAAGAAGCCTGGGACACCCACGAACTCTCCCTTTTACCTCAGCATTCTCTTGGCACCCATAATGCTGCACTGTGTCCACACCTGATCAGACCTGCTTAAACCCCAGCCCTTTGGCTTTCCAAGCTAGGCAGAAAAATATTTGCATCATTACATTGTAATGAGCTGTGAAAAACAGAAGCCATCCAAACAAGATTGCTGTAGGTCAGCCCCCAGTGTTTCCTTTACTTTACAGATGAAGACAACTGGAATTTCCATCTCTCAGACCATGACATCTTCAAATGACACTTGTAAAGTAGATGAGATACCCTAAAAAGGATTTTTCCTCTCTACTGCCATCAAAGGCACTCTGTCATGATTAGTACAGAAGCAGCTGTCTAAATCTGTTGTAGGTGATAAAAACAGCTTAAACTGTAAATGCTAACAGGCAGCACATAATTTGGTGTATGTGCATGTGTATGGGTGAATGTCTGGAATTGAGGTTTTGCATTTTCAAGCATAAACTTGTTAGCTGCAACCAGTGTGGACTGGTCATGAATCCTGACAACACTTGAACTGAGGAAGTGACACATCCTGACATGAGAGAAACACCAACTAGGAATCTAGGCATGTGCACATAAACAAATGAAGTTGGAAACCTCAGGGTTTAGGCTTCTGAAAAGAAAGCGTTAAAAATAAGACCTCTTGAGAACTGGTCTCGGAAAGAAAAAGAGGATCTGAAAAGGTGGTGAGTTCAGGTGATTCACGGATACAGAGGCATGCTGCTGTTACATAAATACAATCATATTTCTTTTCAAAGCATTTGTGCACATTGACAATCACACAGAATCACACAAAAGCCTTATTGCTTTTTAACCCAGGCAACAGTGACAGGACAAAAGGAAATGGTCTCAGGCTGCACTAGGGAAGGTTCAGGTGGCACATAAGGAAGAATTTCTTCATGGATAGGGTTGTTAAGCATTGGAATGGACTTCAAAGGAGGTGGTGGAGTCACCAACCCCAGAGCTATTCAACAAACAACTGGATGTGGCACTTAATGCTATGGCCTATTTGACGTGGTGGTGACCAGTCAAAGGTTGGATTCGATGATTCTGTGTGATTGGAGCAAAGATACTGGAACTGGAGAATGATCCTGGAGGTCAGAGATGAGTGGAACTAAATGTTGGGGGATGCCCAGGGACTTGGGCTGAAACTGCAAGCCACTGTCCAGACCCTTCCTGGGCAGCAGGGATCTCTCTGTGGGGAAGGGAAACTGACTGCTAGCTAACATAGCACTTTTAAGAACAAGTGTGTGAGATAATCAAACAGGGTAAAAGCCTGAAGGTTCTTTAAATCTCAGAATCCAGAACCACTGCAGGTTTTTGATTCTTCTGTCCCAGCCATAATAAAACCTTACATATCTGAATCTAGGCAAGGTACATTCCATCTAAATTGAAGTTATATTCCATCTAAATTGAAGTTATATTACATTACCTATAATAAAAGAGGTATGAACCTCTCAAGGATGCTGAGCAACCACAGCTCAGCACTCTTCCCAGCCTGACAACACTCTTTCTTGCCAGCAAATATCAGCTTTTGTGGAATGGTGTGGTGGGACACAGAATTTTTTTCTCAAGCCCATGAAAGCTGAAAGCTGTCATCACATAAGAAAGAACACATTTTTGCCAGTGACAGAAAACAAGCAAAGAAGCAAAACTTAATGTGTAGGTGTTCTGATTAAAGGCTCCTATTCCCAGCACTAATCTGCGGGTTTATTCAAAAACTACACAAAGTGTGTAAATAGCATTGTAGGAAGAGACAGATCTCAAAGATAAGACATTACCTGGAAGTTTAACAGTAGTTCATCTTTTTCATCAGTTTCAAAAGAAATGGGGTGCAGGAGATGAACAAGATACCTCAAATGACTGAAATAGAATTCATCACCTAATTTCTCAGTTATGACATTATTCCTTTTCTGTCTAACCTACTGCTTCATTCCAAACAAGCTAAAATCTTTCATCCTCTACATTTTTAACATTAGCATTTCTTTCACACTTGAAATCCTGTTTATAAGGCTGTCAAGATATGTTTCAGTTTGCACAGTTTTAAACAGGTCCATGCCTAAATCCTGTCAATGCCGAAAGACTATTTAGATATTAATTGGTCCTTGTCTATGATGTTTAATGAGCTTCACCCTGTGGTTAATCTCAGGGTATTTTGCATACCTTACAGTCCATACCAAGAGCAATGACAGTGATCTCTGGTCTCCTTAGGAAGTTTAGGTGTAGGAGATATTGAAAGGGCCGTGAAAGCATCCCCAGGTGCTCCTGGACATTCAGCTGATAAGGGTCTGTGTCAGTTGAGAGCCAGTGCAGTTGAGGGTTACTTCTTGCCAGGTCACCCAGGAGAAGGTTCCAGGGGCCATGGGGTGGTCACTGCCTGGGAAGGTGATTTGTGTTGAGGGTTCTGCCAAAGCTCCAGGTCCAGCTCCTGCTGTCGTGCACCCATGTTCCTCCTGCTCCTGCTGAGCCACGACCACCTGGAGGACAACATCCCAACCTTGGGCCTATGGAGGGGCCCAATGCCCTGGGGCAAGGCTGCATTTACTGCAAAGACTTCATTGTGACTCCAATATAAAACACAGAAATGAAAACACAAAATCCAGATTTTGCCTTATTGGTGGCTGCAAGTGATCTTAAAATTTCAGATGGAATTTAAAGCTTATTTTCTCTTAATCATTTTACTTTTCATATTTATATGTTATTTCCCTTTTAACTCCAGAGAACTTATTTTTCATATGTTCATTTACTTTCTTACTATTCCATACTCACTTTTTTTTTGTGTCTATGGTGTCTTAACTTACTAGTCCATAACTTTATCCAAAAGTTATTGGATTAAGTAAAGAGTCCAGAGTATTGTCCAAATCAGAAAAAGAAATAGACTTTCCTTAAAACTCTGGAACTATTAGTTCCTATTAACTAGGGAATTTACCTCAAATGATGGATGCTCTTGTTGGAATCCTTGTGTTACCTCCATAAATGCTTGGTTGAATGCTCTGTTCAGAGAGCTGAACCAGGTAGGTGAACAAGAACGCATAAAAGAAGTTAAGTGTCCTTAATAGCCAGTGGAGACAACCTGGGGGCACTTTTCCACAAACGTCTTTCTCCCAAATATAGAGGAATTCTATCAAATTTAGCATCCTTTCAGTCTGCCTTGTTTTATTTGGGACTGTTTCCTTTTGTACAAATAATTAGCTATTCCCATGGTATCACAGAGGAGCTGCCTTGGATATTTAAATCATTTCCTCGGTGGATTGTTTATACAGACTAATTTAGCTCCAAGAGAAGTCACTGGGGGATAAAAAAATATAATAAAATCCACATTGGAATTAGGAGAGTCACTGGACATAGAAGAATCTCAGGATCTTGGTAGAGATTATGGATCAGGCACATCTGGAACTTGAACAGGATTAGTAAAAAACAATGACAAATCTTAGTGCAAACAGTGATGGGTTGACAGGTGACAATTATTACTGAGAAATGAGATTTCTAGGTAATAGCACACAGCTCCATGAAAATATCAGGTCAGTGCAAGACCAGTCAAGAAAACAATAATTCTATGAATTACTATGAAAAAAATGGCAAACAAAATAGAACATTTCATTATTCCCTTTTTTTTGTCAAAATGTGTGGTGTATGCACATCTGATTATTGTGTATAATTTTTCCTAGCAGAAACATTATAGCAGAACTAAAAAAAAGGTCTGGAAGTGTATGGGGAGAAGATCAAAAAACAAAGGTCAGAAAGGAGTGTATGTCTTGTATAGGTCACCAGGGACAAACTGTCCACACATCCAAAGAACAGGAACACTGCAGATATGAAGCAAAGTATTGAACAACACAGAGATATTGTGGTTATATTTCATATGAAAAAATGCAGCTAATGGGAACTAAGTCAAAGAATTATTTAGATGATAATCAAAAACTGAATTTTGCTTCATTAACTTGAGAAGGCATATTACTTTACAGGCACCTACTTAAGTCAGTAAAACTCCACCCAAACATGAACTGACATCAACTTTAAGGTTACCTGTTCCCCTCCCTCAAAGATGTGTGGGGAGGGATATCAAAGAAGACTCCATCATAACTTCTGGGATTGGTCAACAACCTGAACTTGTGTTCTCCCCCCTGGGGACACATATTGGGTAAGAACCTTATCCTATGCACACTGAATGATTATCTTCAGCTAGCTTTCATTGGTGATAGGAGCTTGTCTGTATATCACTTCAAGATCATTTTGCAATCTCTGAACAACCCATCATAATCTTTTACTACCAGTGTTTGTAAATAAAGAGTGTTTAAGATTTTGGGGTTTTTTTAGCTTCTTAATGTGAGTCCTTTAAGGGCTCTAGCAGCAGCTGGCAGTAGATAACAGAGTTGACAAAATTGACATTATTCCAAATAAAAGTATAGGTGCATGACCCTGAGTGAATTAGTTGAATCACACTTCAATACAATGGGCTGTTCACTGGAGTATACATAATAGGGTGCTGACAGGCTGGTTCAGCACAAGGGTCGTGTCTTCCCTGGCTGTGCTGATCAATTTATCCAGTATAAAGGGTTCAAGGAAAGCTGCCTTTCACATGACAAGGTATGCAATGAAAAATGTTTAAAAGTAACAAATTGTAAGGAATTTTTGAATAAATTACGGCTTTCCAGCCCAAATAAGAGGTAAATAAGGGATTATTCAAAGATATATAAACTCATGTATGTCATAATGTAAATGCATGGGAAATGCATATTTTAAGAACTAAATAACATCCAACAAGAGAAAATGGTACTATATAGACAATTTCGTCATTCAGTGTATCTTCAGTACAGAATAGTGTTGATGATGAAAACCGACATGAGTTCATAGATGGAGTGTGTGAATCCACAGAATCAAAGAAAAACAACTATGGAGTATTAAAACCAGATTTCCATCTCCTTCAAAACAGGCCTAGCCATTTCCTATTATTGAGCATTGCATATCACTGGAAACTGCAGGAGGCAGTGTTATAACCTACTTGTGTTTTCATGTTTTTCTCACTATCTCACATAAATATCTACCAATATCCATGTTGAAGTTTTGGTATCTATTCAGTTTTTGATGTTAGAAACTGTCTCAGAGAGAGAAGTTGAATCCTCCAAGGTAACACACTCAATCAAATCAGAGATAGGGAAAGAAATAACCATCTTTTGACTGTCATCCTAGTGCTTCATCTCTGAGACAGAAAGAAGGCCTTGACTCTTTAAAGGATCTCTTAAAGGTGTGTAGGTGTATTGAGTTTTTTAAAACATAAATTAAAAAGTAACAGAATCTGTATGAGATATAATGGGTTTTAAAAAATAATATGCTGCAGAGGTGAGAAAGTCTGGCAGCATGCATTGTGCCTCATACAGTGTCTTGGAGTGTGTGTGTATTCTGCACACAAACACTGCCACGTATTTCGCTCTGTTTGATTAGGCTCAGCTGGATGCAGTATTCTTGATAGAGGTACAATAGAAAGAAATGCTCTCTTCCCTGGGAGAATAACAGTGTCCTTTTCTTTTATTTCTTTTTTTTTTTTTTTCAGCAGGTTCCTAAGTGGTCTGAATAAATCCAAAGGCCTTGGATCCCTACTGTCTAGAGATACCAAGCATGTGAGAATTTATCTCAGCATACTATGGTATGAAAGAGCTAGTCATAATTATTCAATAAGATCCCCACATTTCTTCCTTAGTAAATAGTGATTTTACATCACTGTACATAGGAGAAAAGGTCTTCTCTTAACTAACAATGTGAAGATAATGACAAGCTATATGAATATATGACAAGCTATATGAAATCCTAGTTTCCGTGATCTGAATTAAACTGTTTACACTTTTAAAAAATAATTCAGTCTGCTGAGCACTGAAAGGCCTGCATTCATTTACATCATCATCATTACAAATGACGATGTAAAAGAGAATATAATTTCCTAGAAGTATGAAGGGAAGGAAAAACACTTTGCACTCATTATCCTTTTTGAACACAGAGATACCACCAAGAAGGAAGCTTGAGATACCACCAAGAAGGAAGATATTCCAAGAAGGAAAAAAGGGAGAAAGGCACAGCACTGTCTTCCAGAAGCATCTACTGAAATAAATAATGGACTCATAGAATGGTAGGGGTTGGAAGAAACCTTAAAGATCATCTACTTCCAAACCCCCTGCCATAGACAGGGACACATGCCAATAGACCAGATTGCTCAGGGCCTTGTCCTAACTGGCCTTGAACTTTGCCTGGGATGGGGCAACCTGTTCTAGTGTCTCACCACCCACACAGTAAAGAATTTCTTCCTAATATCCAGCCTAAACGTCCCCTCTTTCAGCTTGTACCCATTGTTTCTTGTCCTATCACTGTAGTTCCTTTCAGAGAGTCCCTCTCTGCCTCCCCGTAGGACTCCTCCAAATGCTGGAAGGTTGCTATGAGATCTCTACACGAGTTTCTCTTCTCCAAGCAGAGCAGCTGTGGTGCTTCAGTTCTTTTCTGGACTTGCTCCAAAGTTCCATGTCCTTGTTATGTGGGCACACCAGAACTGGCTGCAGTACATTGGGTGGGGTCTCAGAAGAGCAGAGTAGAGGGGGAGAATCACTTCCTTTGACCCACTGGCCATGGTCATGAACGAAGCAGGCTGCACTGCTCTTCTGGCTTAGAATCATCCTGTTGTTATTTAATGACCATGTTTGTGTAAAAATATGTGCTCACTTAAAATTAAGGTGAATCACTGCAATACCACTTGTGTAACTCTGCCCATTTTAGAGTGTATGCTACAATCAGTTTACAACACAAAACACTGACCCCTTGACATTATCATGGCAATATTCTCAGTAAAAATCACAGAGCTTACCTCTTCCTCCCATAATAGCACAAGGCAATCTCTGAATGTCCTCATTGTTGTTTCCTTATTTGCTATATTTTCTAAGGGCATAAATCCAAGCACCTAATCTACTCTCTAAATGTTTTAATTCCATTACCTTTATGATTATTTTTCAATCTGATCAGCTCTATTTGCATGGAGATAATTCAGATAACACATTCACATTTAGCTCTTATAGTCCCTCTGCTGGAAAGAAAATTCTTTTCAACTACATCTCTGGTCTTAGTTATTTACAGGTATGCAGAGAGTGAAACTAGGAAAATGCTACTGTGGTTTTATCTACATTTTTAAAAATAAGTCTCGATGTATTTGGAATATTTGCTACTTGTTCACAAATAAAAATGCTCATCCATTCCAATCAGTTTAGAAAGATTGGCAGGAGTCAACATTTTCCTTTCATAAAACCCCTCAACTTTGAAAAACCCCCAACACCTCCTCAAACAAAATGAAACTTGACCATGATGATAAAGTCAAAATTTCTTGAGAAAGTTAAATATATATGATATCATAAAATATAAAAAGAAAAACTCCTATATGAATAATGATAATTTTGTCTTTATTTTTTCACATTTATGTAATGGTAATATCTCAATAAAAATAGTAAAAAATAATATTTAAATAATAAATTTGGATTTCTCCCCTTGAAAAATGTAACCAAGCTATGTTCCTGTTAGATACTTTTACAGATAAATCTGCATTTGTTCAGTGAAAAACAATTCTATCGAAAATATCTCATCAAGACTGTACTGTACCTGCTGTAGAATTAGCAATGGAATTGTAGAAAGATGATGCTTCATTGAGGCCTTGATCTTGTGTACCACAAAGACATACAGGAGTCTTCTCTCCCTGGTGTGGGAAAAAAAAACCACTCAAGCCATACAAAAGTCACAACACAGACTAAAGAGAATCTAAGCCAGAGACTGTCAGAAGAGCAAAAAGTTAGAATCTTACTGGTTTTTTTCCCTCTCTGATCTGCGAGTGAAAATGCTCATGTACTTTACTATATTCAAGAATATCTCCTCTGAAGAGGGAAAAATAATTTCACGAGTTTCCACTCTCTTTCTCTTAATTTTTAATTTCATTTCTCAATATGTATCTCAATATTTCTTCCTGTACCTTGTAATTTAAACAAAAAATATAATGAATGAAGGCTGATTGCACAGCCACTCATGTAATTCTCTCTTTATTTGTGTTTTTAAAAACTACTGGAAAAGGACACTCTGTCTTCAGCTGCTCTTCAGCTGTCCCTCTAGATAGGGGCTACTCAGTGCCAAGTGTACATGAATCCCACCCTCCTGTTCTGAGGTCCGATTCATCCTGCTGAAATGTGCTCAGGCACTTTTTGAGTAACAGCATTACACAAGTCAGAGAAAAGGGAGCTGGTGAATAATGCATTAAATCAAAACTAAGAGAGGAATCGAGGTTGCCCTAAGAATGAGCTAACCACTGCTTGACCATCCATTTGGAGCAGAGAGAGATCTCCCTGGTTTCTGAAGGAGAAGTAGGAGCTGCAGTAACTAATCTGGCAGCCTGGGGAAGATGCTGGGAGCCAGAACACCTGGGTCTGTTTCTTAACTGGCAAAGGGGTTTCTTCTCTTTCACACCCAAATTGATTGTGGAGACAGGAAAAAACAGTTAAAACAGATTCATTTTCATGAAAACTTACAGTATCAAAGAATATCTGATTTCTTGAAGAGTTTCCAGCAGTTCCATTTGGGAAAGACAAACCATAGTTATATTTCCTTGTTGCAGGGAAATATTTAAGGGGTTTTTTCACCTACTATATCGCACTGCAGTGGCACATTACTGTCACAGTATTTGAACAATAACAGGCTATCTCTGAATGTCTGACTGACACACCTTGACCTGAATTAGAACTTCTGGTCACAGATTTACAGACAGCACGAAGGGATTTGACTCTGATCCAAAACAATCAGTTTGAAAGAAGATTAAGTGTATGGCAGACTCATACAGGAAGAAGATGAAAAGCTGGGACAGTTCTCCCCAACCAGTCTTCAGGTGGATATAATCATTCTGAACTTTTGGTAATTTTTCTTCACTGATACTCTTGCAATACTGCAAACTAAAAATTTATGTTAAGACGGAGTAATAACTTGACTCTACATTTTTTCACATACTTTGCAATGAAGTTAGACTCCATAGGAATCTAATACTTCTTGACTTGTTGTCAACATTTTTATTCTTTTTGTGACATTAATACCTGCTATATCTATATCAACTGCTTAGCTTAAGATATTTATCCTTCAGCTGGGATTCTGAGTTCTGAATTTCTTTCACTATATGCCAAATTTGAGACTCACTTTCTGATTTCTAACATGAAATCTTTATCACAATGCTTTCTCTTTTAAAAACTCATCCATAAGTAAAGAGATTCAATATAAACTATAAATTACATGTCTTTACATAAATGCAAAATTAAATTAACAAAACATTCCTCCTATCAGTATTTCTAACAGAAATGTTTTTCATAGCAGTAATGTGGAATAATTTCATGTCTAGTGGTGAAATTAGAAAGGCACTAATTCAGTCTGGGACTGAGCTTTTAAGCAGTCACTATTTCTGCCAATGTTTTTGACAGCTGCTTCCTAGCTTCGCTGTACAGACCTGATATGATCTGAACATGTAGAATGATTTTTTTCCTTCTCTCTTTTTTAATTCATTGCTAAAACACAGAAGCAATTTCACTGGGATTAATTTGAAGGATTACTGAGCTTGTTAAATTGAGGTGGACAAATAGACTATATTGATTTCACAACTGAAAGTTAAAAATATTGAAACGTTTACTCAAAATCAAGAGGTTTTGAAAGCAGAGCAATAGTTCATGTGGACACACAAGAATGGAAAGAAACCCTTACTGTGCAGATGAAGATCATTTTGTTCAGTTGCAATCTCTTGCTCTTACCTTTTGCAGTGGAAATAAAACTACCACATACCTCCTAAGTGTGTGATGTGAGTGTATATATAGAAAATAATTGCGTCACTGGGTACCAGAGGAGGATTTTTCTTTACCTAGCTGTTTGGTCTTATATTTGGTCTTCAGTAGAGATAACTGATGTTAAGTTTTGAGGCAACAAAAATAGTTTCATAGATAAATATTGTACACAAAAGAAATAGCTAAACTAGAGAAGCAACTAAAGTTCTTAAAGTAGAGCTGTTTAACCTCAAGAAGATGGGTGGGGAGATAACAACAGTGAAAGTGACATCTGCATGGATGCCTGATTAGGGGGGTAGCAAAGAAGGTGGAGTCAGACTTCTCTCAGTGGTACCTAGTAAAAGAGCAGGAGGCAATGAGCAAGTAAACTTTAAATAAGGGTGGTCAAACGTAACAGGTTTTTTTGAAATGTTTTTGAAGTGTTTTTTTGGACTTTGGATTTGAGAATTTCCTTTCTTACATCTGTTCAAAACCTAACTGGATGAATGTCTCAGCAATCTGTGAAGGGTCAGTCTTCCACTCTGAACAGGGTGGCTGGACCTAGAGGATCTCCAGAGGTGCCTGCCAAACATCAAGTATTCTGAGATTTCTGTGAAAACATCTGAACTATTTTTTTCCATCTTTCTGCCCCCAGAGAGAATCCTTTTTATGTTCAGAACCACATCAGTCCAGACTTGTTGAGAAATGCAATGAGAGCAAGCTCAGGTTATGACAGAGATGAGGTTATGACAGAGATGCTGTTCTCCTGTGGCTTGTCTGGCTTCATTGTGGCTTTGCTTATTACATAGTTAAGGGATACTAAAGACAGTATTGAGATGAATACCTGCAAGTTCTTTGGCAATACTGTCCTGGAAGACTACTTTATCACTCTTTTTTAACAAACTTTTGAGCATTCTTTGCCTTTGAATGGGACAGCAAGGTTTAATATTAAAGCACTTATTTAAATAAGCACCTTTAATACCAGGTTCATGGTTTATTTAGGCACTCATACAGTTGGACATTGTCAGCTCAAATGCTTTCTAGCAAGCGTAGATCTCAACATATATGTAAACATTATGGTGCATCTGTCTCTGTTCTCATGTGTATTCATACACAAATCATACTTGGAGACAGCTACCAAACGCACCACAGAGATCTACTGCACAAACACAAGATCTTGAAAAACTCTGTAATGTGCTCATGTGTTCATAAAAACCAAAACAAAACACTCACCAAAAAAACCCATGTAAATTTATTGTGAAGTATACCTTACTACAAACTATAATTCAGAGGTAATATTGCTAAGAGTTTCCCACAGGCGTTTGGTAACTCAAGATGATGAAAGAAAGTTCACAAATGTTACAAGGTTCTTTGCAATTATTTGTTTTTCAATTTCATATGTACAGAAACCAGCTATTTTCATGTTTGTTAGTGTTACATAGATAATAAATCACAGAATCACAGGACATACTGAGTTGAAAGAGACCCACAAGAATCATCAAGTCCAACTCCTGCCCTGCACAGCACCATCCCACAGATCACAACACGTGCCTGAGAACATTCTCCAAATGCTTCCTGAACTCCATTAGGCTGGTGCTGTGACCCCTCCCTGGGGAGCAGAAGGGACTGACTGGCTGCAGCCTCCTTCCAGAGAGTTGCAGTGAACAATAAGGCTCACTTGAGCCTTCTTTCCTCCAGGCTAAAAAATCCCAACTCTCTCAGCCATTCTTCATAAGATTTGTTCTCCAGGCCCTTCACCAGCTCTGTTTCCCTCCTCTGGCCATGCTCTGGTACCTCAGTGCCTTTCTTGTAGTGAGGGGCCCAGAACAGGACACAGGATTCCAGGTGTGGCCTCACCAGTGCTGGATACAGGGGGACAATCACTGCCCTGGTCCTGCTGGCCTTATTATTTTGCATACAGGTCAAGATGCCATCAGCCTTCTTGGGCATCTGGGCACAGTGCTGCTGTTGACCAGCACCCTCAGGTCTCATTTGGAAGAATGAAAAACTATATCCTCCTTTCAATGCCCTAGTCTTAAATTTAGAAAACTTCCCCTCTAGAATATTTTTTGGGACTCATTGCATTATTTGTGGAGCATGGCCCATAGTCAGCAGGAGATTGGAAGGGTTCTATCGCAGAGAATGGTCTGACACTGGTGGTTAAGTCTACCCAGAAAAGTAAAATATGTATGTTTTAATCCTCTTACTCTGGAAAAGCTATATTTGAAATTAATGTTGTAACAGCTAAAGCACTATATAAAAACTGGCCAGGGGCACTGTTTCTCCTATTCAGCTATGAATGCAGATGAAAAGCATGAGCATGAGAAATTATAAAGGGACTTATTTTGAGAAAATGAGAAAGATTATGGATATTGCTGTCATGTGCATTGACACAATTGCTTGCAACCTTATTGAAATGTTTCTGTTCTAAACACTTTTAATGCATCAATGCTGCTTAGTCCTACGATTCTTCACACACGGAAACTTTTTTTAAAAATACCTTATTCTTCTCTGGCATTACCAAGACAGCAAGTCCAAAATTTGTGACTCCACCAATGTACCAATTGCTATAAATTATCTAAAGCATTTGGTTTACTGGTGATACACTTCTGTGAAAGGATTCTAACAGCAATGTTTCTTCTGTCTGAGATCCATATTATCCTCCCAGGATCTGACACCAATATTCAAGTTACAAAAAATCTGTAAGCTTCAAAGGAAATCCAGGCAAACCATGGCTAACTAGTGATTATATTTCTTCTGAACTGTGCTAGGGTAATGACTGACCTAGAACATGGGCTAAGGGATTACTGTACTCTGTCTTCTTTGTATGTTCTATGTTCTATGCCACAGCATTTCCTTTTTCTTTGCATCAAATGCTTATTATTTGTGAATTTCCTGTTCTCTTAAAAAGTTGTGTTTTTCTAGTGTGCACCAGTTGAACTCTTATATGTATTACATGAAATGTATGTTCATAGTACATGAATATGGAAAACAGGCAGGAAATACTCTAAATAAGAGTAATGTATCTATAAATGGCTAGTGAGTAATAAACAGCAATACAGCAGATATTTGGGCAGAATTGCCATTCAGGTATCAAACAAGTGCAGATGAATCTGATACAATGAAACCCATACATGACACAGACTTTAGAAATTTTTTTTTTGTAAGTTTTATAAAGGTTCTTTTCTAATATGAAGGTTAATTATTTTGTCTTAGCTACTAGGTTTATGATTTTTCACCCAAACAAAAATGTGTGAAAAATGACCAAAGGAAATGTCACATCTTAAAACAGTAAAAAAGGAGGAAAAAAAGGAAGTGTCAACTATTGAAGAAAGGGCAGATAAAGATGCTGCAGGCAGCTGTCAAGTTTGGTTATCCAGGACCTTTCAAATATATCATAGCACTCCAAAATCTGGATTTCTGTATACTTCTGTGTTCCTGTTATCTTGTTTGGATAACACTTTTATCTGAGCTACACATGAGTAGGAGGGCACAGCTTGCACATGCAGAGCAAGGCGATGATGGCAGGGAACCCTTGGGAAGGGAAGGGAAGGGAAGGGAAGGGAAGGGAAGGGAAGGGAAGGGAAGGGAAGGGAA
>WBND01000630.1:218205-245168 GCA_013398595.1 Tychaedon coryphoeus | reverse complement strand
AGGGAAGGGAAGGGAAGGGAAGGGAAGGGAAGGGAAGGGAAGGGAAGGGAAGGGAAGGGAAGGGAAGGCAGGGCAAGGCAGGGCAAGGCAAGGGAAAAAGAAAATCACCAATTCTGATTCCAGCACTGATCCAGCCAATAAACCTGGTCTCACCATGAATCCAGCTACATCAGTCCAGCTGATGGGATGTCCAGTGTCTTGACGATGCCACCTGCACTCAGGGAATGGTACCTTTTTATGTATAGGTTTCTCTACCCCAAAGATTGGTTTTCCACTTTCTATGCAAGTTAGTTATGTGCAGGCCATTCTTGCCAGCCTTTCTGGAAATGGGTCTGAGGGCTTCAGGTGTCCTTGGTGGTCTTTATCCCCTCTATAGTTCATGCCTACTTCTGGCTTCCTGCACTTGTGCTCTCCTGTGTTGTGCTCATCTCCAGGAACTATAACAAGGATGCTTGTCTCAGAAAAATGTTGCCTTATCTCTGAATGGCCTCCCTTCTCCAGCCAAATTTTTTTCTTTCTTATGGCATGTTGATACCAACATTCTTTGGTTATTACCAACAATTCTTGTCTGTTGTTGCAAATAGTCCTTGGCTGGTTCCACAGCCATCCAGTACCGGTGTTAGAGACATGTACAATAGTCCCTTACCTTTTGGGGTTCTCCAAACCCACCTTCTGGGTACCCCTGAGCAAGATGCCTCCCAAAGGGATGTGTGTGTGAGCACTTTGTTTATGTATCTGAGCAGTAACAATGCCCCTGGAATGGAGCCTATAACTTTTAAAATGGTGTTGGGGTGCTGGTGTGGGCACCCTCATTGTTTGTGAGGCCATGGGTTTAATTGAAAGATAGGGCTTATCTGAGTTTGCTCCCAGTGTGAAGTTGTTTGATGTTCCTCTGTGACTGCAGCCTTTTGCATCTCCTGATTCTACACAAGTGATCCCTAATGCCCGCTCCTGACTCTGGTGCCTAATTAAGCTGAACTACAATTGTCAAAGGAGACCTGCTCCTTCAAATGTGTTGGGGAACAGAAGCAGATTTTCCTTCAATTATAAATAAGCAATTACAGCACTGCTAGTAGGATTGAATTTCTAGCGCTTTACTGAAGCTGAAGAGGGTACCTGTGCAGTACATGGTGTTTTGATAAGACAAAAAAAAGCAGAAGCAGCAGTTCAGATACAATAACAGCATATGAGAGACTGAATATTTGTGTGTACCTGTGTTTCTGGTGCTGCTGCTCTATTGATATACATATACATCCATATGAAACATGCATATATTTAGTTGTGTACATGTACAAATATCATTTGAGAAAGGAAAAAATCCACTGATTCTTATCTAAATATTCTTCAACAATAAACTTTAAGGCAAACTATATAAGAATTTTTACATGTGTGACAGTGACCATTTTTGCTTGCTAAAATTTATATAATTCTGATAACTTAGTATCCTTTAACTTTATCATCTGTTTATCCTCATCCATATCTAATATAAGACACAAAGGTAGGCAAGAAGGAAAACATATATTTAAATAACTGCTATGTCAACTAATCTGTGGTTAATATACCTTCATGTCCAGACATTATTACTGAATAAGGAAGAAGCTGATGCACACATTCCCCAATAATTCACTAGTCAAAATTACTGGACACAAAGCTAGAAATATTTTATACTATGGATTGATGTGTGCAGAAATGAAGTTTTTTAAAGATTGTGAATTTATAGGTGCCCTCAGCAGATATTCCTTGTCTGCTAGAAAATAAAAAGATAACATCATAGGGTAACAACATTCAGATATAAAAGTCAATTTCAAACTGGAGCATTTAACCCTTTTAACAAAGAGATCTTTGAGTCTAGTAACATAGAATCACTGAAATCTCACATATCTAATGAATTGCCATGTTAAATAACACAGTATTTGCACAGCAGCAATTGTAATATTTATTTCTTTGTTTCATCCTGTGTTAACTATCAGTGGAATAACAGGTGTTAAGGTACTAGATTTCTTTGGTCATCTTAACCAGGCTGCTTATAGCAGCCATTGCAGCAGAAATTGTCCATACTCAGTTTTAATCTTCAAAACAAGCTGCAGTGTGATAGCAAACTCTACCCTTAGCTTGGTGTTGTGAATGTTTGAACTTCTTCATGTAAGGAAATTTGCTGCCTGGCAAGATCAGCAGGTGTAGGCTCAGCCAGTGATTCTGCTGCCTCTGTTGCAATACACTTCCTTTAATAGAAAAGAAAATGTGATGTTATGATAGCTATGTGTCATTAAAGATATTCTCTCACTGTGGGAGGAAAACACCTGTTTCATCAAAAAAAAAAAAAAGATAAATTCAGCTGTCTGTAGGATGTAATTTTAAGTGTTCTTTGAGCTATTTCAAACAGCACAAAGAGCACCTATTCTCGTGCATGTAGGACTGTACTGCATGTGAATTTTGAGTATTACAGTTCTGTTTAACAGACTGAGCAAATCTGGGGTGCCCATTTGCTGTGGTCTCTCATGCTTGTGTTAAGAATTTTTTTTATTTCTCTGTAGCTGTGAGAAAACTCAGTATCTATAGACATCATTACTCTTACAACTACTTAATGTTTTCTTTAGTCACTTGCTAGTTGTGCAAAAGATTTTTAAGATCATTGTTAAAATAACTGTGCTTGTTTTTGAGAAATATGTAAGTGCTCACAAATCTAATAAAGGCCTTAAATGATTATAAGGTCCAAACAAAGCACTGGATGTAGCAACCATCCCCACTTTTTATGGAGTTGAAATGATATCTTACATCTCTGTGACAGTAATATCTTTGTACAGAAATGGACAATTTTTCTAGTAGCTATATTTACAAAGGACTAATCAAAGCTACTGTTTTGTTTCTAAAACATTACTAGAAGAAATTATGTCAGTGCCTCCTTTCTACTCTTTTGATAAGTACCAGATTCAGTGCAGCTTTCTTCAAGGGCTCAGAGAGCTGGATTCCAAGTCCTTCCCACCCTCATGTCTTGGTGAGGAGGAAGCATCCTAAAATTTACAATAATAGAACAAGCTGTGTAGCCTTCTTGGTAAAATTGTTGTGCTGTTTAGAAAGGAACATAACCTCTCCCATGAGGAAAGGCTGAGAGAGTTGGGGTTGTTCATCCTGGAGAAGTAGAAAACTCCAGACAGACCTTATTGTGTCCTTTCAGTATCTGAAGGGGACCTATAAGACAGGGGGAGACAAACTTTTTATCAGAGCCTGGTGTGATAGGAAAAGGAGTAATGGTTTTAAACTAAAGGAGGGTCACTTTACATTGCATATAATTTTTGTAATGAGGATGGTGAAGCATTGGCACAGGTTGCCCAGGAAAGAGAGAGATGTCCCATCGTTGGAAATGTTCAAGGCCAGGTCAGATGGGGCTCTGTGCAATCTGATCTAGTTAAAGATGTCTCTGTTCATTGCAGGGGTTTAGACAATGGGACATTCAAAAGGTCCCTTCAAACTCAAACTATTCTATGACTCTATAATTTATGGACTGAGAGGAAAGAGCATCAGCAGAAATATAATTCTCTACTCTTATGTGTTCGGTTGGCAAAGCAGAGTAATGGTTCTTGTCTCTGCTACCACAATTAGCTCTGCTGCTGCTTGTCTGACAGTTACTTGGTGCAAAATACAAGGAAAAGAACAGCTATAGTGCATTTCTTCAGTGACCTAGTCCTAACAATGTGCATTGGAAGGACTACTAAACCAGAATATATTGTGATAAAGGGAGGACCAAGTAACCAGATTCTTCAGGATATAGCCATTTAGTGAATGTTTAGAAGCAGATCAACAAATATACTAAGCTCTTTCAATGGAGACTTGTAAATGGAGAATAATTTGGGTTTCATTTTAAACATGATATGTTTTTGCATTCAAAATGTGACCTGTCAATCACTGAGTGCTTAAGCAGTTTTTTTTTTCTGTCTTTTACGTTTTTCACCATTTTGTGTTACTATTAACAGTGATTGCATTCATTGGCTTCTTTGTGACATTATTTATTTTTCTAACAACCATGAAGTTCTGTAAATGAATTAGTTTTATGACATCTGCATACATGAGTTAGCTGTACCTGTGATTCAAATCCTCACTTGCCTAGTGTAGTGTACTTCTGTTATGCAACTATTTGAACACACATCAATTTCTAATAAAAAGGCTTCTTTATGAGCCTAATAAACACAGAAAACATTATGAAATCATGAAATAGCTAATTAACTTTATGAATTTAAAGTCCTGTCTCTGCAAAAGAAAGCTAATTAGTAGTTATATGGATTCCTGAAATAAACTTCCTTCCTTTTTTAGTTCATGTGACTGTAAAGTTAAATGAAAGATACTCATAGTAATTTTCCCTTTTCTAGAAAGGATGCTGGAGGTTATTATAGTCAATAAATAGTTGTATTGCCTATGCACTCAGAATCTGCTCATATTTCATTGTCACCTATTTGTTTCACACAGTTGCAATCAATTTATTCACATTTCATTTTAGAATTCCACACTAACCTTATCTTTCTTGAGGAGGCTAAATTCAAGCCCAAATCAAGTAAGAGTTGCCTAGAATTTTGAAACTAGGCTGTGCTTAATCTTGGGACAGTTATGTGGGGAAATAGGTTAAGACACTTAATTCCCTGTGTGTGGCTAATCTAGAATTAAGCACAGCAATGCCTTACTTTGGACTAAACATAACTGGGCCACTCAGGGAGGGTGGGAAGTTTGGACAATGATAAACATTCATACCTTGAGTAACTGAGTAAGGAACAGTGAGGCCAGCTTCCTGTATTCTACTGACAATAGTTGTGGCTACACATCAGTTAGGAGTGGACTGAAAGCGTTTATAACATACTGATCCATTGCAGCAAAGGTTAGTGGTCCCACTCCTTAAAAAATACCTGTTGCTGCTCATTTCCTGAGCAAAAAGTTGCTTATCAATCATTCTTTTTTCCTTCAAATTTTCTTTGATGAAGTAATGATAGACAATTTTAGTGACTACTTTTTTAAAGGCAAGTGGTTCATGAAGAAGATGCAGTTGTTACAGCTGGTGGAAATTAGTGGATTAAGGACAAAATGTGAATTATTTCTGTAACTACTGTGGAAAAAGATCCTCCCACAATGGTCCTTCCACAATGGCCAGAATTAATAGAAGTGAATATAAAGTACAGAAATAATTATCATGCTCAATTTCAGCTCTAAAGTGAAACTTTACACTGAATCAGCAACTAGCATTCCTGTACAGGGGGCAAAAGAGGTAATATATTTAGAATATAAAACCTTTGAAGTAGAAAGTATAAGAAAATCAAGAATATACTGCCAAAATTATAACTGACAGGAGATGTGATAACTATCCTTGGAAATATTTATGGGAGTGTCTCTAGAAAACTCATTAATTGGAGAACAGAAAAGTATTAACAGGCTTAAACTGTGGACAGAAAATCTTAGATTGGTTATTAGTCATATTTTCCAAAGTACAAGCTCAGTTAAAGGAAGAATCTTCCAACATAATTAACATTACTTCACGGACTTCTCAATTTTTTTTCATCTTATTAATGTTATGTCAGTAATAACAAACTGGGTTTGGGGGTTGTTTGATTGCTTTTTATTTCTTTTACTCCTTATTTGCTTTTCATTTCATTCATTTATATAAGTGACTCATATATCTTATTAGCTGCCAGCTCTGCTTTTTGCTGGTTTGCTTTAACCTGGGGTTCCAAAGCCTTCTGCTTACCCAACTCAGCCCCAGCCTTCATTACTACATGGGCTGGGAGGTCCAACCAGCATATGAGGAGGTTCATCCCAGCTGCAAGGTTACTCTGCTTTTATCAATCCAACCCTATATCCAATCCCTTTTCCTTTCATCTTGGTAACAGGTTTCCTTTGCTCACGTTGAACCGACAGCTTGATGCTCTGCATCCATAAAAGCCTTTATCACTCTAAACTGTCTTTAAACAAGTAAACTGGACCATAGTGACTAAAAGGGAAAAGTCAACATCCATCATCTCAGTAAAATGTCCCACAAATCATTTAGGCAAATTTCTTCCAGAAGATCAACTTCCAAGTTTTCTTCTAGGAATCTTTAAAATCAATCCCACAGGGAGTGATAACAATTCTAAATAAAGAAAAAGCTAGAGGAGAAACTTTATTGGAAGTCAGCCCTTCTGGTGAATCTCTGTAGCTGAAGAGCTCCACATTTCTGGTAAGGGTTCATTTAGGTACAGGCCTGGGCTAGAATGGTATTTTATGTCCTTGCTTCCCACTTCATGAGAGTACACAGAATACATGGCAGAGAACAGTCACACCTACAGAGCTGGAGGCTGAGGGGCTAAATCTCAAAATCCACCATGAAGTTCTGATTTCACTTCTACTTGAGACTGTTCCACAGTTTTTTGATTATAGAACCTCTTACTATGAAAACGTAATCCTGTGGGCTGCACTGTGGACATTACCAGGTTCTGCTGAGCTACAGCACAAGACCTTGGATGTCTGAAAATAACCTGAAGAATGACAATGTCACCAAGATGATTGGAAAAGTGAGTTTATGAACCTGGATAGCACAGAGAACCCTGAAAACTATAAGAAAGTGTCACAAATTACAGTAAGTAATGGTGTTTAGATGTCCCAGTTCTCCATCAGGCTTCGAGATTACTTAGTACCCAGCATCTGCTAATACATAAAAGAATTAAACAGGCAAAGTTACAATAGAACATGTCAACATGTTTATACAGTCTCCTCTGCCTAATGAGAGCTTATCAAGCAAACATTTTTCATCTTGAAATCACTTCAATATCAAAGCTGGATGAATATTGAGAGAGGTTTTTAGATGTTATTTTCCAGGAAAATCAGTGTCTCTCTCTTAGCTGAAATTAATAGGGAAGGTAGCATTGAAGAAATTTGCTCTATACTGGGGCTGCTGACATGAGTGGGAAAAATTGTTGTAATACTGCACTCAAAAGAAATCATACGAGAAAACAGATTTTATTAGTTTATTATATTAGTGTACATAACTGAATTCTTAATTACTGCTCAAAAAGCTTTTCACAAAAAATAAATTACACTAAAAGCCTTCACAGAAAAAGTCTCCTATAAAAGATTAATTGTCTCCTAATAAAAGTTATATTACTTTATTAATCTGAAAGTTTTGAAAAGTACAAATAAACTTCAGTCCTAAATAAATTAGGAATATCCAGCATTAGAGATGAAAATCTTTTGTCTTTTACTATGAGCCTATGTACTCTCAATAGATGTTAAATAGTTTAACAAGTGATTCAACTGTAGGTAATCCAGAGAAAGTCATCTCAGATGTAATAGATTTCAAGATTCCATTTTAATTCCAAGATGAAAGCAAGGCAGCATCAGGCTAGACACAGGGACAGCAAGCACAGATAAGCCTCATGTACTCCTTGCACCTTTGTCTCTTCACCAACAAGGTGTCTGAGGCTTCTGTATTTACTTAGAAGCAGAGTTCAAGGGAGAGAATCCACAGCAATGGATTAAGATCAGTTTTTTGACCCATACCAATCCACATGCTGTACTCGGGGAAGCTGGGAAAAATGATTCTTGCAAGGCTACTTTCTGATGTCTTGCAAAAGGTTATGAAGATCAAGACAGTTCAGGGGTAACTGGGGAAAGCAAATGTTGCACCTGCCTTCAAGAGATGCAGGGGATGCCATTCCCTTAAATTTCAGAAATACTTTCAACCCTGACTCACACAATATTCCTGTATCCAAGTTAGAGCACAACTGTCAGCATGGGTGAGCAACTGTGTTTGTAAAAACTGGTTTGATGAGTGTGCTCAGGGGGTCATGGTTAATTGGTCATAATCCACCTGAAGGCCAGTAACAGTATACAGTAATGCAGGGACCTGTCCTGGGAGCTGTCCTGCTTAGCATCTCTATCAGTGGAGGAGGTGATGGAGCATGCTCATCAGATCTGCTGAGGGCACAAAATGGGAGGAAACATCTGGTATGTGGGAGGGTAGTGATGCCATCCAGAGGGACCTAGACAGCCTGGAGGAAAAGGCTGACAGGAAGCTCATTAAATTCAGGAAGATTAGATGCAAATCACTGGACTAGGGAGGAGGAGCCCCTTGCAGCATGTACAGGCTCTGTCTTGACTGACTGGGGAGCAGCTCTGCAAAAAATCCAAGGCTCTGGCAGACAATAAACTGAATTAAGGACTAGATTATACTACTCAACTCAGCACACTTTGGACAGTGTCTCCAATATTGCATCCAGTTTTGAGCTCCCAGTATCAGACAAACAGTTGACTGGACAGAATTCAGTGTGGGGCCACCATAAGGGCTTGGTGTTGGAGTACTTGCCCCATGAGGAGGCTGGGCTTGCTCGTTCTGGAGACACCTTCAGGGGGACTGAGCAGTAGTGCCCTATCACAAACTGGGAGATATGCCACTTCAATGTCCATGTTGAGTATGTAATTTTACTTTAATATCCTTTAATAAATATATGGATTTTGTAATCGAAATGTGTTAGCTTGAGAGTGCATTTAAGAAAGGGAGAGATAGGGGAAGAAAGTTGTAAATCTAACAACAGCAAATTCTACTCATTCCACTAGACAAAAACATGGTTTTGTCATATGGTAATTTACTGGATTAGAGTGTGAATGTGTTCAGAAATAACACTGTTTTGACAGTGAGTGATAAGGAGATTTTGATAAAATATTTATGAGGTTATGGTTTTTTTTGACACCAATGATTATGATTGAATATTTTTAAGGTCACCATGATACTGAAGATTTTTGACAAGATATTTATGAAGTCATTGTGGCCCCAAAGATGGATGTAGACAAGGAGGCGATGTAAATTAGATTAATTCATGAAAGACAAATACATCAAGGGCTATTAAGCACAAAGATATCAATTCTGACTCAAGATTTCAGACAGCTTAAAGCTGTGAGGTTGTGCCAGAGAAGCATCACTGTCTGATTTTACAGATGAAGAGAAGATACTATGTTAACTGAAACTTTGGTCTGAGCTAATAAGTGAAATCCAATACATAAGGTACAAAGATATCATGTTTTGAGATAATGTACCTACCTCTAAACCTAAATGAAGATGTGAACTAGATGATGAAGGTTGCAAAGGAATATATACAAGAAGTTACTTTGCAAGCCCTGCTCTTTAGAGCTTTCCTTAAAATGTTGCTTTTAAAATATGTTAAATATTTTCTTTGGCCAACTGAAATAAATGGAGCTCTGGTGCTGATAATAAGATTTTGTTTTGATTTTTCAATTTCTATTTTTTAAATTTCAGATATAGAAATACCTGGTTTTACACTTCATTTATGTGACTTTCTGTTGCAATTAAAATGCAACTGGACAGAAACTCAGCTGAAACTAAGGAAAATACTAAATTGAAAAATTTTCAAGCAAAACACCTTATTTCAATATATACTTTAGTATATATTTCACTTCTTTTAAAAATCACAATGTCATTTATTTCATTGAAAATATTACTCTAAAGGACTCAGTTTCTAAAAGAAAACAAAAAATTCCAGGTCGTTGGACTCAACTTATTTTGATGTTCGGTCATTTTTAGTACTGTAAACCTTTTATTTACACTCTCATTTAAATGATCTTTCATCACCAGTGGTTTTAAGGAAAGAAATAACAAACAAGTGATGATAGTTATTGCAAAGCAAAGCGCTTACCTCAGAGATGCTGGAAAGTAATGCTGCCAAAAGAAACCTGGGGGTCTTGGTTGACAGAAATTCAAATGCGAGTCAGCAGTGCCTTGGCAGCCAGGAGGGCCAGCCCTGTCCTGGGGTGCATTAGGAACAGCATCACAGACAAGAGAAGGGATTGTCCTGCTCTGCTCTGCACTGGGGCAGCCTCACTTCAAATCCTGGGACAGTTTTGGACACCACAAAATAAGGATATAAGCTCCTGGAGAGCATCCAAAGCAGGGCATCAATGATGATGAGGGGCCTTGAGGGGAAGCATGCAAGGGGTGGCTGAGGTCACTTGGTCTCCTCAGAGAAGAGACTGTGGGGAAATCTCACTGCAGTCTGTAAGTTCCTTGTGAGGGGAAGAGGAGGGACAGACACAGATCTTTTTGTGGTGATCAGTGGCAGAACCCGAGGGCATGGCCTGAAGCTCTGTCAGAGGATGTTTCGGTTGGATGTTAGGAACAGGTTTTTCCCCCAGAGGGTGTTTGGGCACTGAACAGGCTCCCCAGGGCAGGGGTCACAGCACAGCCTGACAGAGCCCAAGAAGTGTTTGGACAAAGCTCTCAGGCACAGGGCGTGACTGCTGGGGATGGTGCTGGGCAGGGCAGGAGCTGGACTGGATCATCCTTGTGGGTCCCTTCCAACTCAGCAATTCTGTGCTTCTGTAATATAATAGTGTAAACTTTTGTCTGTGAGAGAAGATTAATTAATGTGTTCAGGAAACAATGAGAAAGAATGTCTTTAAAAGTCTTTGCTTCTAATATGTGGTACTGCGCCTTTATGATTAATATATTGACCCTTCTGAAGTCAATAATAAAGGTTTCACCAATTCAAATGGACAGTAGATTACAGCTTAATTGTCATGTCCTAGTGGCTATTCTATTGGCAACAGAACTCCTGCCTTGGCAATGTGTGAGCTTGTCCCTGTAGCAGAAATTTATTGCATACCAATTTGTTTATATAAAGTATCCAGGAACTAAAAGCAGCCTAACTGCCCTAGCATATCATTGTATCTGGGCACTGAAGCCATGCTAGGGAGGGCTATGTCAAATCATACAGTCCAAAGCTAAAAAATGTTCTATTCATTGCTCTCCACTGATACGTTGATCTTTAAAAACTACTTAAATCTCTGATTGCTGTGAAAACTGAAAAATATTAAAAAAAAAAAAATCCTTCCCATGCTTACATGCTTTGGCAAACATCCCACTCAAAAAATAGCCTAGAAGAATCCAGAATCACAAAATTTTGGAGGCTGGAAAGGTCCTCTGGAGATTGCCCAGTAGAATCCCTCTGCAGGTGCAGGACTTTGTTCTGCTTCACAAGGTTCATGCCAGCCCAATTCTCTAGCCTGCTAGGGTCCCTCTGAACCAGCACAACCAGCTGGTCTCTCAGCCAGTCACCCCAGTTATATCATCTGGAAAGCTTCCCTGGGTGTGCTGTGTGCCCATCGAGGGGAAAGGCAATTAATGAAGATGTCAAACATGACTGGAGCCAGGAACAGCACACTGCAAGTCTCTTGCCTCCACCTGGGCTTTGTGCTCCTGACCACAACACGGTCAGACTGGCAGTTCAGCCAGTTTTCAATCCATCTGACTGTACTCTACTCTGGCTTGTACTTCCTCGCTTTGTCCATGATGAGGGTGGTACAGAAAAAAGGCATCAAAACTCTGTCTGATGTCAAGATAAACACTCTCTCCTACTCCTTCCTCTGTGAGCAAATTAGTCGTTTTGTTACAGAAAACTTCCAGGTTGGTCAAGCATGGCTTCTCCTTTGTAAATCAGTGCTGACTACTCCAAATCACTTTCTTCTGCTTAAAATATTTGGAAATTGCTCTCAGGCCAATTTGCTGTACTGTTTTTCCTGAAAGTGAGATGCAGTTTACTAACAAAAACTTTTTCTGGTCCTCCTCTTTTTCTTCATGACAGGATTGAAAAAAGGAATTTGGGTTGAGCATTTAAGGACAAGAATGAACCATTACCCCAAAATGTAGAGCAGATTTCAAGATAAATAGCATGTGACTAAGGATCTACTTCTCTTTTTCAATTGTGAAGCATTATTTAATTTACCTGGATAATATCAACATGAATGGCACCTATTACCTACCATTTCAAATCTTTTAAATTGAATAAACAATCCAGCAAATGTTAAGTATATGGATTATATATGCAAACATCCTTTTTTTGCTTATGAAAATTTTAAGAGTAATTTAACATCAAGAATAGCTTTGTCTTATGAATGTAACTAAGTTCTTTGTTTAAAGAGATGAAATTCTATCCTAGAAGGATATATCTCACAGATAGAGAAGATATATGAATCCTGGACTCTTATGCCCCTATGGCAAGAATTCTTATTACGAAGTAATACTTTGATAATGAAGACAAAGTCAAACATTCTAAGATAATATATATAAACAGAATGAAGATATCAAAACACTTGTGCCCTACTGGCAGCAACCAGCAACCAGGGATGGATAACAAGACAATACAGGGACTAGGACACAACCATTCAAAAGATTAATCTTATCCAGCTTTAGGCATCTAAAAATTAGTTCTACAGTCTAGCAAACTTTCTAGTCTTTAGATGCAGGGAAAAAGAATTCCCCTGTCACAGGCATATCTGCCTTAGAGTGGCATCAATCACCTTCTAGCTAAAGTCAGAAGACATGAATCCCAACCTTCTTGTGCAAATTTAGGGAACTCTTTGGTATTTCCTTAAATTAGATTTAGAGTTACACAGGCAGGAAAATAAACATTTTTTCTTAAAAAATGAGGGCAAAATATTTTAAAATGTATGAAGTACTAGTACAAATATATTTTCAGGTGGAAATGAAAGCTCCTGTTAATAAAATCCCAGATAAGTCATTCAGTCTGTGCCAGCAGATCCAAATACAGGAACAAAGTTAATACCAGAGAATGTAATGATACCAGCTGTGCTTTCAACATTTCTGTATTTACACACAAGCAAATTGAGAGAACTCTACTAAGGTGAAAAATAAACCCATAACAGGTGACCAAGAGCTTAGACTGCCTAAGGAAATATGAAGTTGATGGATGATGTAGATTTTTGATGGCAGATAAATTGTCTACATTTTTATTCCAGATTATGTTTCCTAGGTAAATGAGTATTGTCCTTGACTTGTCCCATCAATCCTGTCAGTGTGATGGAACAGGCCACATCAGGGACTAACTTGATGAAATTTTACAGTCACAAACAAACAGGTTGTGCTCTGAGATAAATTACACCTATTGAGTTATGTGCTACTTGCTTTTGTGGAAAGAACTTTGCCAAGAAGGAGGTTTTATATTAATTGTATATGAAGATATTAGTTAATTTACCCATATCTTCTGTCTACTTCTTAAATACGTGATCTAATCAATGATGTAACTAATCAATAATGCAACTCTACGTGATATAATCAAGAAAGAGCAAAGTTAGCAATGTAACTAAGGAGTATGTTAGAAATCCCGAGTCTGGGAAAGTGTGGATACGGTGCACACTAGTGGTTTTTTTTTGCACCTTCTTTTGATCTCTTTGTTCTTTTGAATTCAATTTCAGTAAGCAGGGTACATGTGCTAGAAATCGGAAGGGAGGCACCTTCTAGAGTCACCTTTTCAACAGCATATTTCTAGGTGCATCATATATTCACTCTTACAGAAGATGAAAACAAAACAAAAAAATCCAAATAATCGAAGTTAATTATACAGAAAAGATACCCCAATAGCTGCATTGGACCAGCTGAAGCCCTAAAATGGCATTGCTTAACCACAAATTTGGGAGACATTTGCAAATATTGTTAGCATGACCAGGTTCAAAAGGCAGGACAACACAGTGGAATTCAAAAAGCTTGCAAGTCAGCTTTCCAGCCGCCTGAATTTCACAAAGAGATTCAAAAACTGATTCCAAAAGTTGGTTCAAAGTTCTTTCTGTGTATAAAGCATATTTCTAATCAATCCATCCTGACATGTTATTTCAATTTTTAACTAGCTTTCTCTCTCGTAAGATAAATTTTGGTTTGCGGCGGAATATTTCTAGGCTCTTTTAGAAGTCCCTAAGATTACTTTTTTAATCCTTTTTCAATAGTCCTGGAAATCAACAAAAGGGTTATATCAGACCCAAGGCAAACACAGAAAATTTATGTTTCCTTTTACAGCATCTCAGACCAGCCTCTTTCTCTCCTATATCTTCTTCCCTTTTCATTTTTCTGCTGGAAGTTCTTTCCCATTGTTGTCTATGCAAGCATCAGCAGGTGAATCAGCTCTAAGCAGATGTACAAAACATCAGACAAGTTGGGAAAAGGAAAACAAACAGTAGACCAAGTTGATAAATTCTCTTGGAGCCCAAGTACATTACCATTGTTGGTCCTCAAATGAGTTGCCTGCTAGACATCCATATTTCCTTCATCAAACATTTTCTCCATTTTTAAGTAATTGCTATAATCAGTTCTATTAACTTCCTTTCATTTGGTGACACGAATAGAAGAAATTCCTTAATTCTGCATGATGGAGTCTATCTTATGTCTCATTGTTCATTTTGTGGCCCCTGAGCTCAGCTTTGTATTCCTATACATTTTCATATTTTATGACTTGGCAAGGTTTAGGTAGTGGAGGGTCTGCAGGTGTAGCTTCAGTGAGAAGACACCAGAAGCTGCCCCCATGTCCAACAGAGACAGCTCCAATTGGCTTCAATGTGGACCCACTGTTGGCCAAAGATGAACCCACAAGTGATGCTGGTAGCAACCTCTATGACAACTTATTTAAGAAAAGGTAAATCTGCTGCACAACAACAACTGGGAGAAAGGTGCGAGAAAATGTGAGAAACAGCTCTAAAGGCACCAAGGTCAGTGAAGTCAGAGGATGAGCAGGTGCTCCAGGCACAAAAGCAAAGATTTTCCTGCAGACTCTGTTGAAAGACTGTGACATAGGTTATCCCTGCAGGCCCAAGGGAAGGAGAAATTCACCTGCAGCCTGTGAAGGGCCCCACACTGGAGTAGTTCGATAAAGCTTTGAAGGCTGTGGCCTGTGAAGAGTCTGCAATGTAGCAAGCTTCTGACAGGACCCCATGGAGAAGAGCCCACACCCAAACATGTTTTCTGTAAGTAAATGTGGTCCTGCAGAGGAGCAAAGCTGGAGCAGGCTGTTCCTGAGGGACTGCACCCCATGGAAAGGAACTACAATAGAGCAAGTTTTTTCAAGAACCCACACTGGAGAAGTTTGTGAAGGGGTATTCTACGGAAGCCAGACCATACTAGAGCAAGGAACAAATGTGAAAGGGAAGAAGCAGAAGAGACAATGTGTGAGGAACAAACTGCAGCTCCCATTCTCTGCTTCCCTGGGCTGCTTTGGGGAAAGGAGGGGAAGAAGTAGGGAGTGAAGTCGAGTCTGGGAAGAAGGGAGTGCTGTGTAAAAGATGTTTTTAGTTTTTTTACTATTTCTCATTATCCTGATCTGTTTAATTTGCAATAAATTAAACTAATTTCTTCATGTCAAGTCTATTTTGCCTGTGATGGTGATTTGTAAGGGAGCTCCCCATCCTTATCACAATCCATGAGCTTTTTTGTTATGTCTTCTCCCCCCGTTCTTGTTGAGGAGGGGAGTGATACAGCTGCTTTGTGGACACCTGGAGTCCAAAAAGTCAGCCTATTACAACATACTAAGAGTTAAAAATGCATTATGGCCACTGATGTTCCTGAGTGGAAAAGAAAAGATGATTTTGTGTGAATTAACCTGTATCACACAATCAGAGAACCAAAGAAGGGTTGAAATTGGGAGGGATCTCTGGACACCATGTGGCCCAACTCCTCTGCTTCAGCAGGGTCACCTGCAGCCAGCTGCTCAAGACCATGTCCAGATGGCTTTCATCTAAGGATGGAGACTCCATCCACAACTTTACTGGGCAAACTATGCCAGTTCTTAGTCACCCTCACAGTAAAAACATTTTTTCTGGTGTTCATAAGGAACATGCTCCTTCAGATTGTGCCCATCAACTCTTGTCCTTCACAGGGATTCACTGAAAAGAGTCTGGCTCCATCTTCATTATACCCACCCTTCAGGTATTTGTATATATTTACGAGATGCCCCTAAACCTTCTCTTCTGTATGCTAAGCATCTCCAGCTCTCACAACTTTCCCTCACGTAATTGATGCCCCAGTCCTTTAGCGACTGTAATGGGCCTTCATTGCAGTCTCTCGTGTGGTTCAATAATCTCTCTTGTACAGTTTTTTTAAGTTGCCATTAAATCTTACAGCAGTTCTCATCTTTTGCTAGCATCCAAGTCTCCAGGCTCTGAAAAGAGGGAAAAAAGTCCTCTAAAGAAACCACTGACATCACGACCTGATGGTTTGAATCAATAAAAGGCAAGAAGGAATCTTCTTTACTCTCTTAGGCAACACTATCCCATGCATCCACATTAAGAAGCATACATTACAGTTAAGCAATACATGTCATATAAATCTAGGTTATTGCTATTTTCTGTTCAGTTTATCTTTCCAATCTAACTTTAAGTATAAGATGCATTTTCATTTCTCCTTTTATTTTTCTTCTCTTATTTTTTGTATCTGTTTCTATCAATACTAGGCCTATTCCATTACCTGACTGTTTAAAATATACCCTTTCTCATTTTACACATTCATGTCAGACTATCTCTCATCTCCAACATCACTCTTTATCTTCATTTGCTGTTAGCAGCTTCCCTGAATTATATTTTTTAAATGAAAACACTTTTTTTCCTCTCCTGAAACTCAAACAATGTTCATGTTTCTTCAGGATTTATTCTTTGTGATTCTTAACAGCCAGGATGGTGAATAAGGACAAATCAATAAGTGGAATCATTGTGTCATAGAATCTTCATCATGAACACTGATGTAGATGGGAATTTTTGTCTGATCATTAACTAGTTGACCCATGATCCATCTGAATCTTCAAAAGAAAACCTAAATAAAGAACATTTTAGATGTCTTCCATTAAATTAAATCTAAATTAAAATTCCAGGACTTGGGGTCATTATATGACTACTTGATACTCTTTTGAGAGCCAGAGTTTATAAACTGATGAATGAGACCTAAATACCGTATACTAGTTTAATCTGTGGCAATTAATCTTCCTCCAGTATTTTTCATGCTCTTTAATAGGAAACTGTATCATATTATTAGGTCTGAATCCTTAAAGTTCAGAAGCATTTCATAGCATGATTAAACTGTGAAATGTATTTGAAACTAATTGCTTCTGACAACTGCCATTAGACACATATTTGCAAATACACTTTCTAATTCCTTAACAGCAAGAAGTTCTCATTATATTTTGAACTTTTGGGCTGCCTTGTGAGCAACACAGTAAAAAGCCACTTTTTCTTTAACTGTTGATGCACCACATGAGAGAGCAAGTCACAGTTATAAACTACTGGAGTCAAAGGAAGCAGTGCAGGTCATGTAGAATGTGCTGGTTGATGCTGTATATTGATGCTGACTGGACTGCAAGATGTAGGAAGAAATGACATCTACATTTTTAAAGGAGGTTCACTAAAGACTGACTCAATAAACAAGTCTAGTAATTCCATTGTTAATACTGAAAATATAAGATAATCTGGTTTGCTACTACTGAGAAAACTGATAATCCAGAATACATTATATTCTGATTACTATAAACTTTTTATGACATTGTGCAGCAGACCATGGAATGCTTTATGGTAAACAGCACTGCAATTAAATTACCAGATGGTATTTCTCAAATTAATCAATCCTACCCTGTATTTTTTGAAACAGGATTTTTACATTTTTTCGAATCTGTTAAATTGATACTGTAGAAAACTGAGGATGCAGTTACTTTATGAAATTCTGATATTTACAATTTCATTTTTGATATACAATATAAAGTATTTACAAGATGCCAACTGTCATCTCCCCATAAAGCTTAAAATTCTTAACTAGCAAAAAAGATAAAGCAAGAAAATTGAGGGAATTTTCATTCCTATATAACTTCTTTGAACCAAAGTTGAGGAGAAAAAATGGCAAGATTGGATATAGAAATAATGACTCCTCTTTTCAAGTCCTCTTCTCTCCATTAACTCTAGATGACCTTGAATAGATGCCTTATTTTTCAATGGTAGTCATTAACTGGAATGCATATCACTGGCTGGTTTCCCTTAAATCACAAAGTTTTTTAGCAATACTTGGTTCAATATCTGATGCAGTCTAATTCCTTACTCACAAGATTCTGAGTCCTACTTTCTTGCTGTACAGGGATGAAGAAATTGAGTGTACTTTATCACAGTTCCTGCTGAATCTAAACTACAGAGAGCATAATCTTTATTATATAAAGAGTAATAGTGTCCGAAGAAAGCAAAGAGAACCCCTTTGTCAATATGCACTTTTTAACCCAGTTAGAATAGAAGGATTATCCTTGCTTCCTGATTTTCAGAGACTTTTAGTTAGCCCATGTGAAAACTAGTTTTGTTCAGAACAACCAAAGATAACTCCCAAGAGGAAGAAATAGTTTTATCTAGACTATTCAAATTTCAACAGGAAAGATTTATCTCCCCTACTCTGCACAAGAAATTATTTTAGTATCAACCTCATTATTGAACTTAATGAAGACATATTTCATATCCCCATTATAACCTCATTTTCTATGGCTTTCCATTATTTATATAGAGGAACATAATGTTAACTTAAGGCTAACTCTAAAACCAGAATCTACTTTAAAGTACTTTTCAGTTTTAGACTTTTATCAAGTAAGTCATTAATATTTTGCATAAAATGTTTTTATGCTATATGTCTGAAAGTATTGTGTTTATGTGTGTATTTTCCAAATGACTTATCACTGATCATTGATTCTAGAGTATATTTTACTGACTAGAGAGTTTTCTATGGATACTGGAACAAGTAAAGCGCAAATTATTTATTTAGCTTTTGTCCTTTTCCATCATAGTGAATTGCAATATCCACCTGCTCTTTTCCTAAGACTCTTTTCTAAACCTCTGATTTATTCTCACATGGTATTCCCATACTATGTTGCTTCAACCTAGACTGTGTTCCTGGCTACTTTAACTTATCTCACTTCCATGTCTGACAATAACCTAAAATTGCCCTTTCCCCTTCCATCACAGCCTTTCTTATGTCATAACTCCATTTATCCTAGCAGTTTTTCTGTGTTATGTTGTTTGTGTGACAGACAGGCATATATGCCAGCTGTCAAAGTCATTCTTCTTATATTGCTTCAGAAGGTAGCAAACAAATATTGCACTTGGGTTAGTCAAAACATCTCAGAAGTCCACTACCATATATGTTTAAAGATATGCTTATGATTCTTAAGAGGTTTACTCTCAGGTTTTCAAGATTTCTTAGAGGCTGGCTTGTGTCGTTCTATTTCTTTTTCTTACTTGTGTTGCATTGGTCTCCTTCACACTGATATTCAATAGTATTTTACTACTATAAAAATAAAAAAAATCTACTTTCTTCCCTCAGTTACTGACTAATAAACATCTCTAAACCACAAATGTCTTATAAATGAATAAATCCAAGAAAATTAGTATATTTCTGTTGTTCCACACAGTGTGACTCCACATTATTTACAGACTTGATCACTAGAAAAAAACTAATAGTAAATCAAATATAATTCAGAACAGATGACTGCTACCAAAATAAATTTTTCTAGTTCAGAAGCTCCTGACTGGAAAAGCCTGGTGGCAGTTTGTGCCAGTGACGAACTCTCTTCAAAAGATGTTCTATTACAAGCACAGTGCTTTCAAGATATATACTTGTATAAGAGGGAATGAATGATTAGAGGGCTGGAGTGAAGGAGAATGATTCAGAGGGATGGAACACTGCTCCTTTTAAGTAAGGCTGAGATAGGTGCAGCTTTTCAGCCTGGGCAAGAGGGGATTCCATGAAGATCTTATTATGGCCTTTCAGTACTTTAAGAAGGCTAATATTAAAAACATAGGACTTTTTACCAAGGCCCATAATGACAGGACAAAGGGAGATGGTTTTAAACTGAATGAGAATAGGTTTAGATTGGACATAAGGAAAGTATTTTTTATGATGAGGATGACAAGACACTGGAACAGGTTGTGCAGAGAAGTGATGGATGCCCTGTTATTGGAAGAGTTCAGGGTTGGGCAGGGCTTTGAGCAATCTGATCTTCTGACCTAGAGAAGACCCTGAAAATGGCCTTTGAAGGTCCATTCAGGTCCATTTGAACCCACAACATTCTATGATTCTGTGACAACCTTTTTTTTTTTTTGTTATTTTTCAGAAGTAGAGCCCATTGCTAGAGCTAGTATAAGCTCAAAGCACACTTAAGTGTATAAAGTACCCATGCAAATGTCTTTAAACCTTTGTGTGTTCTTGTGACTTCTTAAAACAGAATTTTCCTCCTAATTCTTACCTATTTTAGCTTTATCTACTTAATATTCTTGATATAGCAAGCTACTGCTGCAGTTTTTTTAATGGCATCTTTAAGAACCGAACTGACTTATTCTTTATTTATTACTTATAACTCATTAGAAACTTTTGCATTACATCTAGCAAATATCATTATGATATTTTCATAATTCTTTACTGGTCAAAGAAGTAATTATGCCTCAGTATTATTTCCTATATTTAGGGAGCCAGCACAATAAAAGAGTCAGTTTAAACTACAAGGAACATGCCTGCTATTATTGGGCAAAATCTTTCTTAAACCTTTTTATCTTTTATAAAAACAAGAGTATGAAAAGGAAGCATTTAGATAGGGGAGTGTATCTTTGTAAATGTTTCTTTAAACTGATCACTAATACAGTCCTACACTTGAATTACTTAATTAAATGATATTTGTATTGAAGATAAGAAGAACAGTAGTATCTTTTATAGGACTAAAGTTGAATAGCTGTGGTTTATAATTTTAGCTTTCATTCTATTCGTTTTGGGGTCAGCATTTATAGTAGAGTAAGTCAGGTTGCTGATGCATCACTTCTGAAGACTCCTGAAATTTCATTAAATACTTTTTTATTGTTATTCTGCACAGTAAAACTGCCAATGGCGGAACAGGGAAAAATCATAGAATTAGGAGAAAATAAAAGAGAAAATGATGAGCATGAAAAGATTTCCAAATTCTTTGCTGCAAAGTCCATTTCAATCTCTGATTGATTTGTTTTCTCAGCCCACCCTATGGCAATGAGAATTTGTATTGTTCTGTAATCTGTAGTCTTGTGCATGTTTTTATACTTGTCTGATGCAGAAATTTTGAAGCAGGTATTTCATATTCAGCCAAAACTAGGAATTTGAGGAATTAATACCACATTAAAAAAAAAAAAGGAAAACAAAACCAAAGCAAACCAAACCAAAGAAAAACCAAAAACCCATGAAACAACAACAACAATAAAGAAGAAAAAATACCCCAAACCAAAACCAGAAAAAACCCAAACAAAAACAGCAGAAAATGGAAGAACTCAAAAAACCCCAAAAAACAAACAAAAAACAAAAAAAACCCTGCTCTAGTGCCTAATGTTAATTTTTCAGTGCTATATAATAATAATTTTTTAGATAGCACTTTAGATATCCAAGCATACTAAGATGTTTAAAAATGCAATCAATAAAACCATCCACAGAAATATAACTATAGCTTTTGGGGAAATTACAGAGATAACTTCAGGCCAAATTAATAGCCCTGTGAGACAGTGAGTTTGAAGATTTCTGAAGTAGACAGAAATCCAGCTTTGAGAAATGAAAGAAATCTTACAAAAGACTTTTGAGAGGCACTAATGCCAAGACATGCCTGTATGTAGCATATGCAAATGGAAATATTGGTCTAAGAGGGATAATGCATAGCAAGCCATAAAGGTACTACACAAAATTGTAAAATCAACCTGAAAAGAGCTTGGAGACAAAAATGCAATATGGTATCACCCTGATTAGTCAACCATTGTTTACTGACAGTCTCTGTTCTCCAAGATCAAAGCATTATGTCTCAGCCTGCACCGAGTGTGTTTGGTTTTTTTCTTATATCTCAGGTCTGTCTCTTACAGATATTAACAGTTAAAATATTCCTGGAGTCTTTAATCTTAGTATTGCAATGACACAATCAGTCAATAAATAACTGCTTTTTGGAGAGTACTATTATCTCAGCTAACAGGTGGATGAGTGACTTGCCTGGATAACAGTTGCATTTAAGTAGTAAAAGAAAAATAAGAAATAAAAATAATAATGAATTTTTTTGTTGGATGGATGGTGGATGGATTTTAAAATTTAAAAGTTAGTCTTAAATAAAAAGGATGTCGTTTAAAAGAATGAACATTTAAAAAAAATTTTGTCACCACCCACTTTGTTCTATTCCCTGTTATTATTGAACAGAAAAGTTTTCTGACTTAAAATATAAATTTTCATTTATATGAAACAGTAAGTATTAATTCTGTCCAAACTGGAAGGCAGTCTCTGTCTTCTGCTTATGGTCATATTGTATTATTCTGAAGGTAAAAGAAATGAAAAGCTTGGAACAATGTTCCCTGTTGTTATTAATGTAGTTAGTTCTTTGTGACTGTATTTGAACCGTGTTATTTTATATCTGTTGTAACAGAAGGAAAATAGCATCACAGGATGACCTTATAAAAGTATTTCTCAAGTTTATAAAATTAATTAATCTGCCACATTCTCTTTGAAATCACTCTGTAAAATAATTTATTAGACATTTTGAAAATGGTCACATATGCTAAACTCTGCTGTCTCAGATGCTTCTATTACCTAGTCTGACAACTGGCTTTGCCAGAATATGACCTTTCTCCAAAGAACCAAAACATGCTAATTAGACCTATGAAAGGGAAAGAAATCCTGAATTTAAAAGCTGATATTTTTATCTCCACAAACTTAACCTATCTTGTGTATTCTCATTAACTATGTTTCATATACCTCATGATTTTTATACAAAATATTTTTTAACCGTCAGTAAAAATATGTAGGTGAATTTTTCACTTTTGTTTAAAACTACATTGCACATGTTACTTCACTCATGATTCAGTATACAACTTTTTGAAATTGATTTATTTATCCTTTTACACTAAAATGTCTGAAACAGCTAATATTAATGATTTTGCAATAAACTAGCTTGAAATGACAACTTAATAGCTTGTAATTGGCTTCTATAAATGCCTTCTTCAGGAGCAGCAATTTCTACAAGACTGAGATATTGATCATTAGCACAATGATCCATGTCACAAGCACCTTAGTTTATCATAAACTCATTTCCTTAATGACATAAGTAAGCATTTTAATTCAGGAGATGATTCATAAATCAGCACAATACTGCATCTGAATGCTATCAGAAAGAACATTACTTTGTTGTATGAAAAGGTAAAAAAATTTCAGCAAACACTACGAGAACAGGAAAAAACTGTGTCATGGCCTTGATAACATGGGAACTAAGTAAATGTCTGAGCTACCTACCCAAAACAAAGACTTCAGGAAATTTTCCTGATAGTGCAACCCAAAGTCTGTAGACTTCTTATTCTTGTTTATTTTTTCATTCTTCAGAAAACTTAGAGCAGTATAAATCTGTGCATTTAATTTACAACAGAACTGTTCATAAATAAATCTTTTTCTTCAAAAGCTGCTGGTCAGACAATCCTTTAGTATATTGGCTCTGAGTATTCTGTGAAAAAAAAATGTTGCAGATAAGCTGTCACTAAGCATCAAGAGCAGTGAAAAATAAGAGCTGCAGAAGGGGAGATCCCTCTGCTCTGAGTCACTGCACACTATAACTATAATACGAGGTAAAAAGTTGTATTGTGGTCAGATGTTGAGAAAAGAAGCAGCAGAGCCTGACAATACAGATGTGTACCCAGAGGTGTATGACTGATCTAAGAGAAGCTTTTTCACTTTTGATGCTCTGAAAATATCCATCATCCAGGAGATTCAAAACATAAGTCTTCCCAATAGGGAATACTCAGGCTGAACAGAGACAAGAGAGATAAGAGATGGCATGAGAGAGTGAAAACCACTGCAAGGATGATAGACATGACTGGGGCAAATATTACCCAAAGAGCAGGTCAGAGAGAATTCTTTTCCTGTCAGAAAGTGATGATTCTCCCAAAACACTCTTATAAGTGTAGAGATTTTGAGATTGTATCTTTCAGAAAGTAAAACTGATCAAAAGTACAATCAAAAGAAAGAAAGAAAAAGCCACCAACCTTTTTTCACCCCATTGGAACAATGTTACCATCAGTTTATCCTTTTTTTTTTGCATTTTTTTTTCACTGATACAATAATACAGTATAAATTTCATTATGTTTCTTCTTTCTATCATATTGTATGCTACATAGAAAATTGTTGGATCTCAAGCAGTTTCCCTGTTCCTCTTCACCAGCTCTATATTTTTTCATATTTTTTTAATTTTGAAATAAACAAAAGAAACAACTAAACTACTTTTTCCAGGCAGTCCTAAATCATCTGGTCACTGCTGCTGTTTGTATCACCAAAGTACTCAAGAATTTTTAAGAGAATCATTAAATATTTTGCATATTTCTTTTGCTTGAAAAAGTATTAAACCTTGGCTTCAGAATTAAAATCAGAATATATGTATGCATAACATATGATCTAATATATGTATTGGATCAGCTTGCCATTAATGTCAAACACCAATATCCAAACTGCAGGTGAAATCTTGAAGTGTTGTTGACCAGCCAAGACCAGAATTTTACTTGGGGATTTTCTAGAGATAAACTCCTTGGCATGCATATCTTATCAGGGGACCAAATACAGCAAAAAACTTTCATACAATACAGGTTATGAACCAGTTAAACATAACACCCTTAATGGCATTAAGTATGGCAAGTTGTGCAGAGCTGAAAGTCTATTCATTGTATTGTTCCCCATGGAAAGGTCACCAAGTTCATCATATGGACTCTATCAACCAGAAAAACCTTTGTGAAGCACATTTTAGGAAGGAGGTATGGGTTGTAGACTTGCACAGATGAGAGAACAGATTTTCAATTTTCTGAATTACACTAACTTCTACAAGTAAAATTTGCATTTAGGCTGGCCAGATGCGTGTGCACCAACTGATGCTTAGAAAATGGAATTTTAATAAAAGAGTTCAGACATGCTTTCCTTGCAATTGATCACTGTGCACTTTGACCTAGAGAGGACCTACCTGTTGCCATCTAGAGTGATTCTGTGATTTTGGTGCTTTGTTATAAGTTTTTGTAAAAATAAAAAACATAAAGTTTTGTGCATAATAGCTTGACATAAACTACTTAACCTGAAGAGAGAATAATTAATTTCTCAAAATACATGAAAAAATCTCTTAAGTACATATTTTAGATTCCTGGGGAAAAAACTTGGAAAACCGTTAAAGTAGTCCTTCTGTTTTAAAACAAAAATATACATGAGTAACCTTTATTTTCAAATTACATATTTCAAAGAGTTATCTTTTTTCTCTGTGTAGTTGATTTTTAGCCAACTTGACAAAATGTCAATTCAATAAATTAAAGAAAAACATTGTTATCAACCATAATCTTGTCTTAGAATTATTAGTGCAGGGATTAAAAAAGGAAAAACAAAGGGAGAGGCAGAGAAGGGTAAATGCAAAGAGTTTGCAATGGTGATGTATGGAGTAATAATGCCCAGGTCAATAAAAAAGTTAAAAATATTCATTATTAGGTAATGTAAAACATGTGATGCTTCACCCCCTAGTCTATCTTCCCCTGTAATTAGTCACTGACAGTTATTGCTGGAGACATATGTACAATCTGCTTTTAGAATTGGTAATTGACATCTGAGTCAAGATAGGAGACTTTGCTCTAGGATAATAATTTGAAAATTGGTGGGACTTTAAGAAGGATGTATCTTGCTAATCCACTTGGTTTGAAACTTGTTTTTACATTATACATCCCAAAAATTGTAGGTAAATGCTCTTTAAATAGAGGGAATATAGTGGCTAATTTCAGATGGAAAATGTTGAGTATCTACAGGATTTAAGACTTTTGCTTTTAGTATTGGATCCTGATTCCAGTTTTTCTTCTTTGAAGTGACCATTTCTAATCGTATCTTAGGTAGTTTGTTAATTTTTTTGATTATGGCAATTTTATTTAGCAAAGTTATGGAAAAGGAAAGGACTGAGTAATATCTGAGGATTCTGTTTGTCAAGATATAAATGATGTTGCAAGCTAACAGGGTGCTTTTAAATCTTTAAATTTTAGTGGGATGAAGCAAATTGACTGTGTTAAAGTTCAGGTATTTTGCAGTTAGAGCCAGAAGACTCCTATCCACAACTTGATTTATTTGAGTTTCTTGGACTTCTATCTGGGGTTACTGAAAATGAAACCTCTGTTTATTCAACAAAACAGTAGTGAGGAAAAAAGAACTTAAGGCACGTCTATACTAAAACAGTTCAGGTGTGATATAACACCCATCTGGAATGGCTAGAATCAGCCATCTGGTGTTTTTCTGGTCATCTACAAGCAACAGACTCATAGTGTTATTTGGCATTGCAGAACTTCTTAAAAGACCCCCACAGCTAACTCTAATGAGTGAGAATGAAGAAAAAGATGAGTTAATGTTTGAGTAAAAAAAAATTATCTAGGAATCCTTCTCTTGGTCAATGAGCCACATACTGAAGAAGTGATGTGCCACTGGCAGTGCCACATTTCTCTTTCTCTGGCCCAGTTTTAACTTCGTTTTTTTGGCAAAAATTGTGTCAGAAAGTCTCACAGGCAACAGTTCCATAATTAACAAAGAAGTTCTCACTCAGAAACAGCCAGGTTCTCTTCATTTTTGGCGGAAGTAGACTGAATTGCACTGACTGTTTCCAAGTGTCATTAAAGGAATGGGCACATAAAATAATTGAGATCAAGAAGTGTAGGAGCTCAAAACATATTAGCCAGTCTATAGGAACCGTGTGCACTTGCCTCACAGTAAAATAGGAGATGGGAAAAAGACTTCTCTGCATCATTTTTGTTCCAAGACACCATTACATTCTGTTACTGTAGGCTACCTATAAAGCAAATTTTGTAATTGCATCGAAACAATTTTTAAATCTGCATATTGTGATAACTTGTCTGGTTTTTAAACATAAGATATTATGGCTTAAATGGTTTAATCTTGCACAGTTTGAATGTGTGAATGTGAACACAGTAAATTCATGCAAAACCGAGGTAAGTTTGAAAAGTAACCTGAAAATGAAATGTAAGTGGGTTGGGCTAGGTATGGAAATAAAGAATATAGCATGGAAATAGAGAAGAAAACACCTTCAGGAAAGGAGGAAGGCTTGCTTTCTGTCAAAGGCAAACTTATAATAACTGTTTATTCCTGAGTCTTCCCT
>WBND01000630.1:202322-213673 GCA_013398595.1 Tychaedon coryphoeus | reverse complement strand
ATCCTTCCTTCCTGGAATCCTTCCTTCCTTCCTGGAATCCTTCCTGGAATCCTTCCTGGAATCCTTCCTTCCTGGAATCCTTCCTGGAATCCTTCCTGGAATCCTTCCTGGAATCCTTCCTGGAATCCTTCCTTCTTTTCCTTCCTGGAATCCTTCCTGGAATCCTTCCTTCCTGGAATCCTTCCTTCCTGGAATCTTTCCTTCCTACCCTGCAGGTCTTGCTGCAGACCCCATGCTGGAAGAGAGCTCTGACACTCTTCCATGAGGTAGTAGTGTTAGGGAGTCTGGGCAGCGGTGCCACAAGAATCAATCAAGTTGCCTGCTAGAAATAACGCTCAAAGAATTTCTCACTGCTTTTCTATCAGTAATCCCATTAGTGCTATTTCCCAGACAAAGTTAGCTTTTACAGTAATAAAATTTCTTTGGAACAATTTTGCCCTTATCAGTCTGGGGCTTTACACTCTCACAAAAAGCAGTGAGTATAGGATAATAAGAGTTAGTCAACCACAACATGTAGTATTATCCTTCATGCTGACTGACCAGCCATGTTGTGCATATTGCACTTTGGCCCTTTATGAACCTTTAAAAGATAAAAGACATTTAGATTTTGCTCTGCCTTTGAACCTTTTCCTATTTAAAAATGTATTACCCGCACTGGACTGACCAAAACTCAATCAGTCCCTCTGTGTGGTGTCTCAACTCCTATAAATAGAGCTTAGGAGACTGCTGGCTCTCCTTGGTGCTAGAGCACTGCTTGCTCATGCATGGCTTGCTGTCTGCCAGAGCTGCTCACCAGTCTTCAGTCCTCAGTTTGTGTCACTTCAAGGTGTTCTTCCTGCCCAGGTGTAGCATTCTTAATTTGTCCTTGTACTTTGTGAGGTTCCTTGTGGCCCATTCTTCCAGCCTGTGTAGGTCCCGACTGCACTCTGTCACCCCATCAATTATGGAGTTGTTACACAAGACTGGTCCCACAGGGAAGATTTCTGCATTACTCCACTTGCTACTGGTCTCTGGGTAGAGGACAACTCATTAACCACTACTCCTTGAGTCCAAATATCCAAACAGATGGGTTGTGTAGACATCTGGTCCATCAATCAAACCGTGATTGGGCCTTCCTAACCTGGATACAACAATATTATAGGAGCCAGCGTTGAAAGAGGAACAAAGTTGGGGTAAATTGTATCCCTTGTTCTCCCTTCAGTCACATAAGGTAAATGATATCCCCTCTCTCTCTTCAATCACTTTTCCAATCTGTTTATCATATAAGACAATCAGGTTGATCATAGGCAATTTACTGCTGGATTGAATAAAACAGACTCATCTCTGATTTCCCAGACTGGTGGGTGTGCCCCTTTTATCAAGGTGGATGAAGCATTTGCCTTCCTTCAGTCAGCAGAGACTTGTTATTTCAAAAATCGTGGATAGCTTTTGCAAGGGTCTTGTTCAATTCCCTCAGTTTGCTTAGTTGCAGCCCCCTGAACGCCCTACACCTGTAAGCCTTCGTGTGAATCTGTACACCAAAAGCATTTACTATTATATTAAAGTGTAAATATTCTTCTGAATATTTTCTCAGATTTGTAAATCATGTCACTTTGCTCAGTAACAGCAGACATAAATCTTAGCCTGTGAAGCTTTGCCTTTTGTTTTGGTATTTTTGACAACAGCACTTGAAACGAACCCCAGAATGAAGCAATGGCTGTGGCTTATTATCCTGTTTTTCTTGCTAACAGACAGTATATAAATAACCCATAATATGAAATTCCTAGTTTATTATCTGTACTCACTTTCAGTTATTTTATAGTTTTTGTTTACAGGTATCAAAGTATAGATAGTTCTTTGTATCTCAAGACAACCCATGGCGTAAAAGTCTGGTTTCACTGAACCGTGAACTGCTATTCTGGAAATGATGGTTCTCAGTGTCATCACATGTGGCAGAGAGCTTGGCAGAAAAACAATTTCAAAACCTCTAACTTTGTTTCTATTCCACATTGGAATGGCCACAAATGTCCTTTTGACACTGGAATTCTGTCAAAAATTGATTTTATTTTTTTTTTCAAAATAATACCTGAGCTTTTTAATTCATCACTTTTCCTCACTCTTTCTCATTAGAGGTGACCAGGAAGCTCTTGACTGCAGAAAAATTTCCTTTGAAAAATTCACTGAAGCCAATGTTCCTCTCAAGAAACATTTTGACTTTTATAAAATTACTTTTAGTCATGGCTGTTCCAGCTAGGTTTGATACTGTAAGAATAGTCATAATACAGAAGACCTGCCTGGACATTTTAGCATAATGATGGAACTCTTATTTATAATTTGAGTGTCTCAGATAAATGAAAGGAATAAAAGAAGTTAGCATAGTAAGAAAAGTAGCTGGAGTAAAATTGATTAATCTTTATCTGTTTTCTAGCATTAGAGAAAGAAAACAATTATTTGATTGTTATTTGGTGGATTTTTTGGGGGTCTAAATTGATAAGTTAGGTCAAAAAAACCATCTCCCAGGCTGCATTCACAGGGACACTACTATCAGTGTTAAAGTTGTTATCTTTCCACTCAGATCTTGTCAGGCCTCATCTGGAGTACTGTGCTCAGTTCTGGTTTTCACAGTTCAAGAAAAATGCAGACAGACTGGAGAATGTCCAAAGGAGAGTCACAAAGATGATCAAAGAGCTGGAGAACTTGACCTGTGAGGAAACACTGAAGGACCTAGATCTCATCTCAATGGAGAAGGCTCATGAGGGACATCATCACAATGTTCCAGGGCTCAAAGGGCAGCTACAAAGAAAAGGGTCTCTCTCCACAGGGAGCCATGCAGAGAAGACAAAGGCAATGAGTACAATTTGCAATTGGAGAGGCTTTTTATAGGAAGAACAATCATTCACTGGAACAACCTCCTCAGAAGGTGCTACAAAAACTCCTCTAATGTCCCTTTTCCACAAACCAGGTGAAATTGGACCAGATGAAATTTTTAGAAGCCTACTAATCTGGGCTAATCTGTGATCCTATTAACAGATTGGTGTAATCTAAGTTGATTTTTTCGTTCCAGCTGTGAAGTTCTCTCAGCTCTAAAAATTTTGCTGTTTTATAAATAAAAAATTTAAAAAGGTGAGAAACAAGGTGTCTACAAGCTTCTTCATATAACTGATAGCAGCATTTTAACTGTTAGTCAACCTGTTTTATGTTGAGACTTGTACACAAAAGTACCTGTACACTTCATGATCATTTGTGTAAAGAAGTTATTTGAACATTCTTACCAAGGCATAGCATGTTATCACAGTATGCTGATTGCGCCACTGGGAGTCTACTGTTTTATGTGTGGGTTCAAGTGTAAACATTTGAGTGTAATTAATTTTCCTTTTCCTTTCTATAGTCACAAAAAAATGAAATGCAACTCATTTCCAGGTTAATGTTGTTTTCAAAAGCATAATTTTTTGGGGGTTGGTTTATTTATTTGTGGAGTTTTTCAGGTTATAATTCCAAATTTTAAAATGGTTGAAAACAACATTTAAAAAATATTCTGCCTGTATAATAAGTGTATATATTCTCATCTCTGACAGTAAAAACCAGTAGTGGGCTGATAAGATATTTCTTTTGTAGACCATAGCACTTGCTTGTTAAGATTCTGGCAAAAAATGCTTTTTGTTAGGAGATTTCTTATATGAGTAATGAGATGTAACTTTTTCAATGATATGTTTGATCAAATACACCTCCAACTATGTGTTAGTCAGTAAACTTAGAGGGTGAGATGTGTTAGCACAGCTTGGAAATAACATGAAATATTTGGGCTATTGTATCTGTGGTTTTGTAATTTATAGCAAGTCCAAATTACTACTGAGGTTTGAATTGGCAATAACACTGTTGAAACCACACATTCTAGCATAGCATGTTATGCTTACAAAAGTAAAAATACATTTAGTGTAATTTCTCCATATTTTCAGGTCTGACTCTCTCAAATCTATGCATCACGAGACATGACTTTTTTAGAAAATAGGATGTCTTCTCTGTTACTCTCTGGCAGACCCTGCAGTAAGAAGACAGAAATGATGAAATATTTATCTTGCAATATTCCTAAGAATATCACCTTTTCTTTACTAAACAGAAAAGTTTTCTTCCCCCCCTCCCCTTATTTCTGTCAGCTGCTAATTGGTGGAAATCACAGAGTCATTTAGGATGGAAAAGACCTCCAAGATCACTGAATCCAACCTTTGACCAATCACCTCCGTGTCAAACAGACACTTTGCTGCTTGCTGTCCCCCAGGACCCCATCTGCAGAGCTGCTTTGGCACATGCCTGGCTGAATGAGCTGGGCTGTCTCTGGGCCAGACAAAACCACAGGGACTGCTTCCTTCAGACTTGGTCACTGGAGTTGGCCAGGCTAGTGCCAATGCTGGGCAACTGTCCATGTCTTGGGAAGTCTTGTAGGTACAAACCAAGAAGAATTGTACATTGCGTCTTCTTGTGCTTTACAGTTTAGTTTCTGTGTCAGTGCTGGCATGTTTCCATCCCTTGAAAATGGCTCATAGATAAAGATAAGTTAGGATGGTTTGTGGATTGATCCTTTCTTAAGCCTTGTTGTTTAGAGCACTTCTGTATCTGTGTGACTTCTCATGGTGGATAAAGTAGCCAAAGCTACTTCGTGTAGATTTACCTCTCAGTTTTTGCTGGAAATAGGCCATCCAGGCTGGCCTTCAATACAGATTCTCTAATACTGCTTCTGAACTCCAGCTTCCAGAGAGCATTTAGCCAGAATAACATAACAAGTCCCCTCTTGCCTGCCAGCCACAACCATGGGAACTTGGTTGGGAGGAGTTTCAGCTGCTGCTGCCAGAGATGGACTGAGAGTGGGGCCTAAGGAATGGCCAGGAACATTTGGGTACAGAGGCACCAGCAGGAGCAGCTGCTGGGCAAAGGCCATGGACACCCCTGCTTGGAAGTGGGAAGCAGGGAAAGCAGGAGAGAAACATCTTCTGACACAGCAGTTAAAAGTGATTGAAACCATGATACACATGCCAAAGTTGAAAGCGTCTGGCTGTTTATTGCAGGTGAAAGAGGTCAGACTGTGCAGGAGCTGCAGCAGCCCTGCTGTCTGGTGTGGCAGCAGGGCTGGCCAGGCGCTCCCTTGTGCTCGGTGCTGCTCCCTCATGAGAGGTGCTGGCTGCAGGAGCCTGCTGGGGAGTGCCATCGGAGGGCCCCACAGCTGCTGCATCCCTGCTCACTCCGTCTGTCCCCACGGCCCCCCTTGTTCCTGTGGAGGGCTGGGTGTCAGCACGCCGGCGGCTCCGGGTGTAGCGCCGCTGTGGGGCTCTGCTGCGGGCCCGGGCTGCCTTCCTCTGGCGGCGGGCAGACCAGCCAGCCTCGTGCTCCTCGTGGCTGTCATCCGCTGTCACAGCGCACAGCAGCCGCCTGAAGGGCTGCTTGCACAGCGGGCAGGTCTCTGTCAGTTTGGCCCACTCGCTGATACAGACAAAGCAAAAGCGATGCCGGCAGACCTCCACACAGGTGGCATTTTCAAGGTCACCCAGGCAGATGGGGCATAGGCCATCTGCTGCTGCCATTTCAGATGGCCCTGCTGGCAGCAGCTGGCTCATGCTGCCCCTTGTAGCAGAGTGTCTCCTCCAGGTCTTCCTCAGCGCCCTGCACCCAGTCCTGGAAAGGGAGACATGCAAAGTGCCTGGCTTCAAAGCAGCAGTGGGTGCCCTGTGGGCGAGCTAGCCCAAGGACAGCTCCACACCCCTGCCTGCTGCCCTTATGGCCACAGGCAAGCCACCGTCACTGAATGCTGAGGTGCTGGGGAAACCTCCTGTCTGTCCATCAGGTAAAGACAGGCATAAAGAGCCCGTGTGGCCCTAAGTTGGAAAGGCTCCCACTGGGACCTGGAAGGAGGTTGGACAGAGCCTTTGGAGGTCTGCTCCATGGTTGGAGGTAGAGAGGGGGAGAAAGCAGGAAGGGAAGGTCTGGTCTCCACATCTCCCCAGAGCTCAAACTAGATGGCTGAGAGCCCTAGGGCAGGCTCTTGTGAGCTGTCAGGATGCCCTGGGGAAAGATCTGCTGTATCCAAACTCTCAAGACCTCATAAAGTCTCCCTGACAGTACTATGTTTAACACAGGGTGCCTGAAGTAGGGAAAGGCAGAGATCCTTCAGTGCTGGAAAGCCCCATCACCTTCCTGGTACTCACAGCACTGAGGGAGCTCCTGTGTGGGACCCAGGGGCCTCACAACTGGGCAGACAGAGAGGAGATTGGAAGAGGCTGCCTTTGCTCAGAGCAAGACCCTGATCCTTCTGGAGCCTGCTCACCTTGTGTGTGTGCCTGCAGGAGTCCTGGACAGAGTGCCAGGGGACAGAGCGCCAGGGGACAGAGCCTATGGCTTCTGAAAAGCAGCAGAATTGGGGTGATGTCACAGTAACACTCTGTGATGTCCCCATGTTCCAAGGAACTGTTTACTGTTTGCCACCCAGCCAGGAAAGTAGATGTCCCAAAGAGGGAAAGACTGCTGTGCAAGAGGTTTTGGTATCTTCCCATGGCCTTACAGGTGAGTTTTCACCTCTGCCTTATTGCTGAAGCCAAGGCCACAAAGCCTGCCCTATTCAGCAGTGGGCTCATGTTTTCCCTGGTCTTTGCCACTTAGACATTTAGAGAAGCCCTTGTTGCCTGTGGCATTCCTCAGCAGATTCAGTTCCAAGCAATCTTTCAAGCCTTACTGCCAAGACCCCTCCTTGTGCAGCCCAGCACACCCTAGGACTGCTTTGCTAAAGGGTGGCTTGTGCTGGTTTGTGTTCAGCTCACTGTCCACCCTTTCCCTGCCCTTGCTGGACTGGACAGAACCAGACAGGGGCTGCTCCAGACAACCCCTTAGATTCTTGCAACGGGACAGGTGGGAGCAAGCTGTGGGAGAGAGGAGGTAAAGGTTTTCTGAAGGAAGACCTGCTGGGCTGCAACCCACTGTCGTTCACCCAGTGCAGATACATTTGGTCTTGGGGCCTTAAAGGTGGGTTTTCACCCCTAATTTATGAGTTCCTGTGATGAAAATTCAGTGCCCTGTGCACAAGGACCTGGCAATAAGCAGCCCAACGATGAGGATGTGGGCGTGGATGATGAACAGTTGTCAAGTGAGGTAGAAGAAGAGAGGAAAATGAGGAAGGCAGATGCAGCACTGAATTCACCCTAATCTTTACATTAAAACTGATAATGTGTGGCAGGATGGTTGAGGTTAGAAGACTCATATAAAATGACCCTTTGCTCAAAAGGGGTCACCTAGAGACTGTTGCTTTGTCCCTTTCAATAATAAGCTCCAGCTCATGTATTGCTGTCAGAAAATATCAGCATTAGATTTCCCATCTTCCAGAACTTAATATTAATGTGCAAAGCATTCTTATAGATATTAGTGACTATATAGTTGTTTTACAAGGAGTAACAGCTAACACCTTAGAGATCACTGTCAAGTTTCAATAATTACCCTTTGATTCATTCTGTTTAGATACATTGAACTATCTTTATATTTTTTTTAACTTTTATAATGATATGGCATTATAAAATGATATGGCATGATTGAATTGAATTTCTCCCTTTTTCCTACAGAGAAAAAAAATCCTAAGCACTCAATACCTTTGTTGCCTTACTTTGCACACCTGAAAATGAAGCAGGGAGCAGAGTAACTTCTGTGTCACTGAGTTTAAAGTGTTTTCAGGAAATAACATGATAGGACTTATTTGAATAATGAGATTTCATGATGTGAGAAAATCTCTTCCAATGAACATTCTACCTTGATACTTCTCATGATAGATTTTGTTGTAAGAATCATTCTGACTGATAATAAAAACAGCAGACATAGACATGAGATTTTTCCATACATCTCTTTTACTGATTTAGCTGCATATTTGACAAAAGTTTTTGAATAGTAAATTAAATTTTAAGCGATTTATTGATGAGATATTTTTGTCAATATGTCACTTTATAAAAATAAAATAATCTTAACTTGAAAATAAATGTATGAAACCTTTCTTGCCTTCAAGTGTCTCTCCCATCTAAAAAAACCCAGATCATTCAAGGTTTTGTATTTTTAAAAGCATTCTCTTTATGGTTGAAGTCCTTACTGTGACAAATCATGTTTAGTGCAGACTGAGTTGAAAAGAGAAAGGTGCTAACAGTGATTTCCTCAAGGACTTAGATCTCTTTTCTAAAAATATCTAAAACACATTAATTTAAAATTCTTGCTAAGCTTTCATTGTGACTTTCTTTAAATATGTTTATTTAATTATTTTCCACATACACAGTTAAAAGTCTGTCCAACTTATCTGGAACATTTTTAACTTTGCAGAAATAAACTATTTAGAAATTTAAGTAATTATCCTGTTTAATAACCTATTTAATAACTGTAATTATTAAAATTTGGATTTAAAAAAAAAAAGGCACAAGTGAAAATTACTGTTATTGGCATCCTTGTTTGCTGAAGGATGATCTTCTGCAGACAGCATTCTGTCTAGGAAAGCTAATAAGGTATGTCACCCTACAAGGCCAGCCTTCTAGACACGCACTAAAATGTGTCAATGGTGTCTGGTCATGCTCAGTCTGTAGAAAATCTGAGCAAATAATCTTCATTTATACCCCAGAAACTAGTTTAAGGGATAGCACTGCTCATCTGTTGTAAGGAAGGGGGTATACCAGCAATAAACATAACTCACTACATAATTGATTTACTGGATGATACATGATGTGTTAATGGAAAACGTTGAATGAAAATATTGTTAAATACTTAATTAGATACAGTTTCATGGAACAACAGTACCTTCTGACTGTGATGCTAAGTAGGTGAACAAGGCACTTAGTGAAAAAGAATTTGCAAAATATTGTTTCTATGTAACTATATTATATGGAACATTTCTTCCAAGAATATTCAGAGTGAAGAAAGCTGGTGCTAGATACACTTTTCACTGAATTGACAGATAAGCATTTGAATGGCTTGGGTTTTGCAGTTCAAATGTCAATGCTTGCTGGAAGAAATCAACAAATAACTCATAACCTTTGCTCAAGTTTAGCATTAGTTTGTTATAAAACCACTACTGTGTTAAGTAGCTGCCCATAGTGGTATGTGCAGAGAACTTAAAAATAGGAAATTCTGGATAAAAACTCAAAGATGGTTGGTTCAAACAAGCTTGTTAAATTGTGGATTATAATGCAAGTAGATGTTATCTTTGGGAAAGGTAGCAGAAAATTTCTCAGCATTAATATGCTATAGGAAAGAGAAATGTAAATATAAACTTTTAGTATTATTTTTTTTGTGAATCACCTGATTATTAATCCTTAATATGAGCTAGCAACAAAATAGGAAACAGCACAGACAAAACAATGGTCAAGTCATGGACATGTTCTTTGTATATCAGAATATACAGGGTTTATCTGCCCTCCCATGGGACTACCTTCTTGACCACAATAGTGTCAACCTTAGTGTAAAATGTGTCTTTGTATTTATATGTGACTTTGTATTTAAAATTTGCTATCTAATCTCACAAATGTCTTAATTTATCCTAATTATGGGGCAGGGTGGGGTAGTTTTAGTCACCTTGCATCTTTACCAAGACACTTTGAAGACACATGCGGCAGTTTTTGTTTCTGTGAAGGAACAAATTCCAAAAGGTTTTCTGAAAGAGTGCTTTGAAAAGCCTGCTTCAGACATCTACAAATGTTCAGCATCTGCAAAAAAATCCATCTTTCTAAAGGAAATGAAAATCGTTCTTCTTGGGACAATCATTGTCATCGTTTGCTCTCAACTACATCTCGGAAGATAACTGTTAGACAGATTCTAAATTGCTGAACTGATGAATGTGCAGAAAATATCTCACACAGAAGTCAGTATGATTTCCTCCTAAGCACAGTACAGTAAAATTGGTGTGATTCTTCTTCATGTCTGCACATCCAAGAAAAATCCTGTGAGTATAATCAAGACCTAGATACAGTGGGTTTTGATCTTGTTAAAGCTTCAGTAAGTCAAAATATTTCAAGGGTACTGCTCCTTAAATGGGACTATAATAACCATGACAACTTCATTGCTTCTCTTTATACAGAAATGAAGGTTCATGTTCTCAATCACAGAGATGTTTTTAAAGAGCTTCTGCTGTAACAAATTAAGTTAAAGAGGATATGTGTTAACCCCCTTCATTTTTCCATGAGTACTCATTAGGATATTTAAAGATGTGGATTTTGACATCTATACTGAAATACAAAGTTGACAGATCTTAAACTTGCAGCAGGTAGAAAACTATTTAAAGCACAAAGAAAAGTGACACAGATACTCCATGTAGGCTCTGGGGACTTTGGTTAGCTTTACAAATTGGATGCCGTTGCTGTTTTCTGTTCACACTTGAACACTTAGCTCCATCCTTTTTTTGCTGAGTGCAGATAATTTTTGAATCTTTTATTTAACTTAATTTATTTCAAATGTAGTAACATAATAAGTAGTGCTTATAGTACTATGGAAGGTTTGTGAACAAGACTGTTATTTACCACAATCTTATTGGCATCGCTTAACTCTACATCTACAAGATTGGGACCATGTTTTGTAAATATAAGAAATAGAAAAAACATCACCGTCCATGTGCTCTGCATTTTTCAGGAACTAGGTAGTGGCAAGACACAATATTCAACATTTACCCTCTTCCATATACATTAGATGAAAAACAAAATTTCCTTTTCCCATCTATCTTAATGTGTGGTTTTTTTTCTTTATAATTTGAGTAAAATTAAGCTCCTGTTAACATGAGGTAATGCAGACATTGTGTGCTAACTGCACTCCCTGTCAACAGCAAATGTTTATGAAATGCAGGTAGATTATGTCAGAGGGAGCTAACCTGCTTTGAATGGTAGCAAAATACAATGACTGCAGACTTCAATATACAGGCATGTCATCAAAATCACTGCATGTATCATAGAATCACAGAACCATAGAATGGCATGAACTGAAAGGGGCCTTCATTGTGATCTAGTTCCAGCCATTCTCCCATTGGCAGGGATGTCTCTCTCTAGACCAGGTTGCTTAAAGCCTGATACAGCCAGGCCTTGAACACTTCCAGGGAATCCAGAACTTCTCTGGGCAATCCATTACAGTGCCTCACCACCCTCACAGAAAAAATTTCTTCCTTATATTTATATTTTATTTTAAAATAACAATAAAAGAAAGTAGTTATGTTTCTTATTGTGCAAACACATGAGCATGAATTGCATTGCAGGTTCAGATTCTTTTATCCATTATATTTTCTTCAACAGACTTATTTTACTATTCATTTCATTTTTAGTTACAATTTACATTGCTATCATTTTATCTACTCATATATTAAGCTTTACTTTATTATGCTTTTATGC
>WBND01000630.1:184031-202092 GCA_013398595.1 Tychaedon coryphoeus | reverse complement strand
TCACTTTGAATATATTGATTACTTAGGACTGAATTTTTAAGTAGATCAGAGTCAATGTTGAAAGATTGAAGGGGTCAACATACCTTCAAGACCTTTGTGTATTTGACATTCCACCTTGATATGGAATGACGAATATTTATTTCATTTGGAATACCAGAAGAGACAGAGATAAACTAATATTGTGGTTTTAAAAGAAAAAGAAGAAGAAAGAAAAAGAAGTTAAAATAATCTTAGGATATGTAAGAATTACAAAACTTTTGTGGCATCAAAATAATAATCTAAGAACTCACAAATGAATGTACTCTGATTATCCTGGGTTTCTACACAAGAAGAAAATAAGCAAAGCAAAGAATTTGCTGCCCACTGACTTAGTGTCAATGTGCTAACATGAGTTAGAAAATAGTTTTCCTCTTCTCAGACACATAGACTCATTACATACATCAGTAAGTGCAGCAAAGGGGACTAAAAAGGTCAGAAGGTTTTCAGTAGACTTTTTTTCTCTGTAAATGTCAATTTTTCAAACCCCAAATAATTTGTAAGGAAATATTTATTTTTGTGAATTTTACTTTTCAGTTAAGCCTCTTCTCTGTTTGATATAGAAACAGTTTTGGGATTGGGTCATATGACTATTTGAAATTATGTCTTATTTTTAGTGAAGATAAAAAAAATGAAAACAAATTCATTTTCTCTTAAATTAATAAAGTAAATGTTTTCACCTATCTGACAGGACGAGGGAAGCTGTTCCACAAAAAGGTGGAACTGAATGCCTTGAATCATAATGGACAAAATTCGATGTAACGGGAACAACTTTTCATTTAGTCCATGGTGAACAAAAAAATTCACCACTTGATGTGATTGCTACCTGAGTTTTGGCTTAGACCTGGAAAGTGCAGAACTAACACAAATTCAATTAGTTGATTTATTTATTATCGATATACTGATGGTTTTTAAAAGGCGTAAATGAATGAAGGTCAGGGGTCAGTTCACTACATACAAGAAATCTATAAGCCTTGTAAATAATGAATGAGATCTACCCATGCAATTTTTCTTTGTTCAGCTGTTCACCATGCTCTCTAGTAATTACTTTCAAACACCTTTTCCACACAGATCTGTACTAGCATTTGGATAAACTCTTGAAAATGACAAGACTAGGAGAAAAAGGACAATGCACTCCCTGACTTAGATGTTTAACAATTGGTTACCTCCATCTGAGCTACTCATTGTCATGGCCAGGGAGCGAAATGCATGAGTTTCAGGAGTGACACCTCTCTTCTGAAAACAGACATAGAAGAACCATTTGAAATATTATTTTTTTTTATTTAAAAAAAAAAAGACGGTGGGGCACTAACTTTTGAAGGAAAGCAAGCAGCTAATTAATTTTAAATGTCTCACATTTCTGATATTTCTGATGTTAATCTAAAATACCTGAAGTCAAATTTATTTATGAAAATTAGGTCTTCACTTAGAGAATAAACTTGTTAACTATATTTAAAAGTTTTGTTAACTATATTAAAAAGTTTTGCGTGGCTACCTCTTTTGTATCTGTTCATACTACCTAGCTATTCATTCAGTTATAATTACCTCCTCCATAATTTTTTAATATATTCAGGCTGACCTGCCTGAACTCAATTCCAGTGAGCTAATGAAAATGATACTGACAAAAATGTGTTCCCTTTGACTACATGTAATATTTCAGTTTTCCATTGAAGGAAAATAGTTGATATCACATTTATCTATTTCAAATGTATGATGCTTTGACCCAAGCAAAAATTTTCCTCAGAAGTGTTCATGAAATGTAAAATTAGTTATAGCACTTTCATAGTTTAATCAGAGATATTTGTGGGCATACACAGCACTTTGGGGGAGGAGTGTTGAAGGGGAACACCATTGTTGATAACATAGAATTTTGTAGTAAAATATCTTTGGGAATTAGAACATTTTTAGTAAATTTTAACTTAAAATTGCAGATAGGATAATGGCTTTTTGCTTTGTATATATATGTATTTTTTCTATAGTATTTCAATGCTAGTTCATTATATCCCTCAATATGCTGCTAACTGCAAAAATTATTTGAGATAGAAAAAAATAATTAAGTTGTTAAAAAATGGTCGTCCTTCCATTATTTTAAAAGGATCAGATCCATATTCCATGACTAGGGAATTATCATTAAACTAAGATACACTGATTTTGTTCAAAATCAAAAGGCCAAAGAAGACTGTTTTTTTTTAAGTGGAAAAGAAACACATTTATGTATAAACTCACAAATAAATTTGTCCATTTTTTTTCCTAGTCCATTTAACAAGCAAATAAAATCAAGAAAATTACACACATTCCCCAATGATTTGCAAAAGGAAGATATTTTAGCAGAAGAACATTTGAACGCTTACCAAACTAACCAGCAGCTTTTTGCTTTAACAACCTTTAAAATATGTGGTAAGCAATGTATCTCAAGGATTTTATAACCAGAGTCTGCACCAAATGCATTAGTAGCAGGAATAAAACAAAACATTCAGACATACAGCACAAAGCATAAGCCAGACACTTTAGATTTTTCAAATACTCATAAATAAAACTGGTTTTACATTAGTATCCAATTAACTTTAAAAAAAAGGGTGATGTAAAATTTTAATCTAGCCATTAATTAACTGAATCTAATCAGTTAACAGGAAAGATATTTCTGTGGTCATCATGCTCTATTTATATGTTCTAATGGCCATGCAAAGTAAAACATTATTTTAACTGCAATAACATCTATGCCTGTAAATAATATCCCAGATTACTGCTGCCTGCATTTAGAAACTCTAATTTGATGCATCTTATTGCACTTGTTAGGAACAAGGAGGCAGCTTAAGTTTTATGGCTACCATGAAGGAAAGCTGTATTCTCAAGCAGTCATATTTGGTGCATAATTTCGGAAGACTCATGAATTTTATTAGTCATCTGAACCTGTTGTGAGCTGAGACTTCTTAATTTTATGCAAGAGGCTAATCCATCATTATGCCAAGACTGATTCAGTCTTCTAAGAAGTTTTGGTAAAAATTTATTGTCTTCCTATTATATTGTATACTTCCCTGATTAAAATATTATTAGCATTAAAGTTAGTATTCAAGCTCAACCAGAGACGTTTTCCAAAGGATGGAAAATCTACCTAATGAAAGTTCTGTGCATAATCATAACATATATATCATCACATAATTATGAAAAGATTTTATACATGCAAATACACACATATAACCCAGAAAAACATTTGCAAACATTTATGTCTGCCCCTTCCCTCATTCCTGAAATTTTATAAGGAGACCTGAGAAGAAAAAAAAATATAGGAGGTGACAATACAATTAAAAATAAAAATCTCAAAAGGTTGAAGCTACAGTTTTAAAAGGGGGGTGTTTCTCCTTTACAATTGAATCTCCCCAGTTACACATAAAATACATGACCATAGTAAACAACAATGAAATCCATTTTATAGGCTACTTTGCTAGTGTATTGCTTTATAATTTGTTCAATGAGATCATCAAAATCGATAACAGTTTGTACACTTCAACATACTCCAATGAGAGATTCAAACAGACCATTAATTCAAATGAGTTTGTAGTGCCCCAAAATATGTATTAAGAATATTGCTCTTTATATAAGATATAAAGGATCATGAATTTATCCATGTCAGGGAGGAGAAAACTTTCATTCTACAACATAAAAAGTTTTATTTTAAAGATTGAAAAAAGCTAAACTTTTTTAAAACTCTGTATATGTCAGAGTACTCCTTGGTTGCAGCATGGGTGTATTTCCCATAAAATATTCTGGCAGAGTTTTTAAAGTAGAGGAAGAATTAGTAACTTTGTTTTACAGTAACTCTGTAACATCCTGTGCACTTGGGGAGTAGTTTTGAAGCGAACAGTGTTATCATTGTCTATAGCCCTGCAGTGAAAACACTGGTCAAAAGCATCCATGAGAAGGATGGAGGTAAAGACAAATAGTCAAGAAGAAAAGGACAGGCAGTCCTGTGGTTTTCAACAGGGTTAGTTGGACTCCCATGGACTTATCCTCCAAGTGCTGTCTTTTACCTCTGTACAAATTACCTGTATTTGTTGCTGAGGAGTTACCCCTAAAAGGTGGAGCTACTGGGTAACATGGGATTGGTAAGCAGGGTCAGAACTGAGCAGCTGGCTCTGATTCTCAGCCCAGCTCTTTTGCAATTCATCAAATCTTCATTTCAGGCATGAGCTCAGATTGCAGCTATTACTGCTTCTTCCTAGACAAAAAGAACAGATTAATGGTGGTTGATTTGTTTAGGTTTTTTTCCATTTTTCTTCTTTCTTTTAAGATGAGCCAGGATGTTCGTCGTTGAAGGAGTTATATGAAACCCGTAAAAATGCCATTGTGAAAATTAAAGAGTTTATAAATATATTTCAGTATATTTTTGTATTTGAGGCATATATCAATTTTAAACACATTCTTAATTCCAATTTCTCTACACAAGTAGAACCTCATTTGTTCTTATTCTGCATTTCCTAGATGTAGTAAAACAACTGGATGTAAAACAGCATTTAGGTTTATTTCAGAAGTAGGAGAGATACTGTGACTTGTTGTTCAAGAACTTGGCCATTTTCCATTTGCTCTGCTAATTAACTGAGCCATCTAATACAGGTTGAGCTGTCTAAGTCAGAAATCTTGCATGTTTGTGTATAGAAGAGGAAGCAAAAACAGGAGGCAGACATGCACTTGTTCAGGGTGGGGGACCATAGTTTCTTTCTTGAGCTCCATTCACTCAGGAAACACAACATCATGGCACTTATAACAGATGACCTAAGCACATTTCCTCCTGTGCCCCCTGCCCCTTAATCCTGTTGAGAATGAATTATGTCTATGAGGGAATAGATTCAGATTTGAATCAGGATTTTTGTTTGTTGTTTGCATATATTTTTCAGTGAAATGGTTTGGTTTTATTATTAAAAAGTTCATGTATGCTGTACAAAAAAAATTGACTTTTTCATAAATGCTTCTGCAGGATGGTTCAGGAATCCATCCAGGTGGGTGAGGAATGTTGCACTAAGTGTTACACAAAGAAAGAGAAGACCCTAATGCCTGAGTCTGCCTAGGCTGAAAACATCTCTTACTGTGGCAAAGGCTTTTTAGATATGTCAGGTGAAGTAGGAGCCATTCAGAATGATGTACTGTCATCTGAAAAGCCAGTTTTTGAATCTCAACTACTCTGCTATGAGTTCCTTTGAAGGATGAAGGAAAAATGTGTTTCTAAACCTATTTTGCCTACTGAAAGAAAACAAAATCTGTAGCATCATAATCAGCAGAGCTCTGTGTGATGGTGAGACCTGCAGTTTATCAGCTCTGCTCACATGAATAAGTATCACTTCAGTCAATGGGAATTCTTATAAAGGCAATCTGCAGGTTTGGAGATAAATCAAGCAGCTAAAGAGGCATTAAAAATGTGCAAGGATTGGCAGAAAGATACAAGCAGTTTAGAATATATTTAGCTAGCATATGAAAGAGCAGATCTTGGAGCTGACATGGTTTTAATATAATGGATGCTACAAACTTCCCTTTTATACCATTCCCTCAGTGAGATGGGCAGAGAGATTTAAAAAATGGTGTTGAAAATGAAAAGCTTTAGATTGTTTTTATTTGGTTTTGAGTCTGCTCTTGTCATTTATGAGATGTCAGGTAAAGCACAGGGAGCTATTGAAAATATAAGCAAGTCTTGTCCTTTTGAAATGGAGTTGGATTTTGACAGCAGTGTCACTGTTGGAAGTAAATAAGGAATGTGATTTTGTTACAGGTATAAACAGTAAAAATAAAATACTCAAAATAAAACCAGTGGTTCCCTGTATATTCCAGTGAGAATATTTAAAAGTATATTTAATTATAATGTATCACAAGTACTAAACCTGCACTATTTTTTTCATACACAACTTAGTGTATTTAATACTATAATTTCTTGCTTGTTTAGGTAAAAAAAGGAGATAATCTAAAGAATTATTTCTCCTGCAGCATGTTCTTACATTTTAACTAGAAAGGAAGTATAAATCTCAAAGATGAAGAGAAATTTATTTTCCATAGTAAACATCATCTGGTTGGGAACTGTGAGCAGACCCAAAGTGACGGATCTGAGTAGACTGCAGAGAGTTGTAGGGGTGAGTGTCTTTCTAAACCTTGAAAATGTAAATGTCACAACTGACTAAAGACATTAGAGAATGCTAGTATGAAAAGCAGCTAACAAAAGTTATTGTTTAGTGTGCAAGACAGCATTTTTAAATGTCATTGAGAAATAAAATAGGCTAGTAAGCCATATAAATTCCTAGTGCAGATGTACAACCTTTTGACAGTTGAACCAGAATTATATTCTTTCAGTTGCCATCTACAAAAAAAAGGTTTTATTTTACTTGTAGTAAACACAAGGAGACATATATTAAGACAGATATCTAGAGGGAAGCTTCTGAAAATTTAGCTGTGAACCATGCTGCTAGGCCATGCCTAAAGAAGTCACAGAACTGTTATCCAAAGTGAAATATAAAAAAACTCCAAAGTAGTTTGGACAGATGAGCAGCTCACCACATGAGCAGTGTATGTTTTTTAATTTGCGTTTACTGAGTCTTTCAACACTGACTTTCATTATATCCTCATGAACAAAGTGGTGTAAAGATTAGATAAGTGAAAAGTGCAATTGCATGAAAGCTAGTTAAACAGCCAGGCTTAGAGAGCTGAGGTTGGTGGCACAAAGTCCAGTTAGAGGTCAGATGCCAGTTGCATAACCAGGGGTCCATATTGGAACCACTGTTGAGTAACAGGTTCATTAATTGCTTGGATGATGGTACAGGGATGTTGGACCTGGATATCTTTAAGGTCCCATTCAACCCAAACTGTTATATTATCCTCATGATTTTATGATTCTGTAATGTAATGATTCCATGATTGCTTCTGTGATGCTATGAATTGTGCTGTCAAGGCAAAGAGGGTCAGCACTTTTCTCAGGTGCACTGGAAAGAGTGTTGTCAGCAGGTCAGGGGAGGTAATCCTTCCAATCTACCTCAGAGTTTGCCCAGAGAATCTTGGGGGTCTAAGTCTTTGGAACTATTCAGAACACATCTGGATATGGTCTTGAGCAACCTGATCTACCTGACCTTGCTTTTAACAGAATCTCCAGAGGTCCCTGCTGACCTCAACATCTCTGGGGTTCTATGTCCATTGTAAGACAAACTCTTTATTCTAGCACATTCTTCCCTGTGACCAGCATACCTTTAATATGTTTACAAGGCCACAGGAGTTTGAGAGTGGATTTTTCAGTATGCATAGGGTTTTTGTTTCAGCTCAGTCTTCACCAAGACTTTTAAAGAATAACAAATGCCATAAAATCAATCTTTTAGAAAGAATGTGTTGCTATACGAAGGGTTACGGAGTGGCGAAAGAACACAGAAACAAGGCACTCTCTTACTTGGTGCAAGAAAGAGTAATTTATTGACGGAAGCCATGGCTTTAAATAAGATAGTTCGTGAAAAACAAAATACAGACAGTTCATTGGTCAGAGAAAAAGACACCTCTTGTCCCTGGCTTTCCCACAGATCCAGCAGGTGTTTATCTTTGTTATAATTCCTTTCTGTTTTTCCCAAATGTTATCATCCTGGGAAAGGCTCAGCTGCAGCTCAGAAACTGTCTCAGGCTGGGAAAAGGTTTCCCAGCATGAGAGAGAGAAAAAGAGCTCAGAGCCTGAGAAAGGCTTTGCAATTTCTGCCTGGGCTTTCAGTGGTGTCCACAAGAATGGATGAGTATTTCCTTCTGGTATTAGTGATAAATGTTTTCATAAGTTGTAAATATCACTATTCTGTGTGTTACAGCAAGGGTTGAGAGATGTATCTTGAGTTCTAGAAACCCAGGAGCTGTTCTTCCCCCTGACACTGGGCAGAATCACACTGAATAGGATGACAAAGATGTAAGATTCCTCACTATTGCTGTCAGATTTCAGAAACAGTAGTTTCTGTCTATGGTGTTCTCTAAGCTATCAATTCAAATAAGGTTTGATGAGGACAAATTCTAGACATAAATTAGTAAGCACTGATAAGTGAAGAACCAGTAAGAGGATGAAGAGGTGCTGAGAGATACTTCATGAATATGCTCTAAGGCAAATGGACTTGAGAAGATGTGAAATTTTCTGTTTCATTATTTCATCAGTTTTCTGTTTCATCATTTCATCAGTTATTTGATTTCATCATTAAAAGAAATCAGTCCTGAAGAATCTATATTATCTTTGATTCTTGTGCTTTGGAAATCAAATAAATTCCCTCATAAATGTTAATGCATTTAAAAAATAATTAACACTTTTACTGTTTAGATAATTTAGTTTCTCTCTACATGGACAAAAGTTGAATATATGAGTCTACAATAAAGCCAGTCACAAAGGAAACAAAGATATAAAATATTTTATAATATTATAATATGCATATTTTTTGTATTTGTCAGTGCAGTACATCTTGATTACATATGCATTATTTGAGATTTTCTATGCCAAACTGATAGAAAGATAAATGTCTGTTAATAAGACAAAAGACAATAAGACAAATAAGACAATTATTGTTGCATTCAGAGATCAATAAAATCCACTAGAACACCACAGTACTTCTACTTTCAAAATATTTCTTCTTTTGTGTCTTTATAAAACAAAGTTATCGCATAAAAGACATGCAGAATAAAAATCAATCTCCAGTGAAGTAGAATTTTACACAAGAATCCACAGCAACTTACTGACTTTTGGTTGCCCCTAACTGAATTTATATTCATTCCACTTTTGATCTTTTCCCATATTCCACTGTTTTTAGAGTTCTTTTTAAAAAGTTCCTGATTTTAGCACAAGATAAATTATCTTGGTATTATCAAAGTATATTAAAAGTACTGTAAAATATTAATTTTTGAATGTTTAATCATTGCAATACTGGAAAACAAGAAGCTTCCTTGATACTAAAAAATATTTAATCATTGCATGCAGCTTTAAAAAAACCGATTGCATCATACTCCATTGTTGATTCTGGGGCTGTATTTTACATAAAGTGAGAATATATAGTGATTTAGAACTTTATCAAGAATAATTTAAAATAAAACTTCAGTCAAAAACATTCATAAGCTAAGTGCCTACTTCAGGAATTTTATGAAAAATCGTGATGATCATTAGGTTATAAATTATGTTAATGATACAAATGAGTGATCTTGAGCTACCTTCTTGAGGGACTGAAAGAGAAAAGAAAGGTAGATTTGCTGGTGCTATTCCAAACACATCACAGAATTTGGGTTCAGTGGGATTACTAGTCATGTAGCTGATGAAAGATGAAATACATGGCAACAAAGTGTGTACATAGGAGCCCAAGCTTCTGTTTGGGCCGTGTTTTCTTCTCCCCTCTGAAAAGAATTAAGACACATACTGGGGATATTCTGTTATTTAAGTGAGTTGCTTGTCTTGTGTCATGCGAGACGAGGGAAAAACAAACATTTATTTCCACCCCTCTCACTTCAAATTAGGTCAGTGAAAGTCAGAATAACGTTTGTGCCATCAAGAAAATCGGAAATACTCAGTCCAAAAGGGCAGTTTCTGAAGTGCAGATGGTTTTAATTATCTTTCATCTTCTATCTTACCTCTTCCCATTCACAAATTTCCTAATTTTCTTTCTTCTGAGGACAGCTTTACCCAAGAAATGCAGCCTCTACCTACTCACTCATTTGTGTTAGAATTCAGCAACAACATGCACGAGATATGTGATCTTGTATTATTAGAAGTTGTAAGACTAAACGCTGCCTATGTACACATATTCTCTATTTCATTTCTACTCCTCCTTCCCTTTATATGTTTGCTAGCCACTGTTGGTCACCATTTGTATTTCCTTCCCTAGAAGAAGTGGTATTAGTGATAAAAGTTATTATTTTAATCTTTCACAATACCAAGAGGGAGGATCATACCCGTAATTGTTGCAAAACTAATAAGCTTTTGGTCAGGAAAGCTCCAGATGTTTGAGCAGCAGGTCCCAGGAACCTTTCCTGTTCCCTAGCTGGGCTGTTTATCTTGGGAAATTGAGAACTCCTTGGGAGACTTTATTTCATATTGGACACAGTATCACAAGCTGTTTCCAAGGGTTTCTCTTCCTGCACTGTCGTTTTTGGATGTTGCAGTCTTTAACCCGGAATCCCCTGTTTTCCTGCCTCTTGGAACAAAGTTCAATCTGGACACTATTGCATAAAGGAATGGTAGGAACTGACAGATGTGCCCTAAATTTTCACATAGTCAACCAATATTCAGAAATGCCTATACTCCTCTGAGTAAGATGAAATCTGAGGAATGTCCTCCCCTTTCTTCCTCTCCACAGCTGCTTCCGTCCTCCAGGGAATGGCATGTCAGCCTCATGCAGGCTCCTTTCCAGCAGCCACTGAGCTGCTGCTTCCCCTGCTCCCTAATGAACTTCTTTCTCAGTTTCTACAGCAGCCAATTCCAACCTTATCCCTGAACAGCTGAGTGAAAATCACAGCAGGGCAAAGCTGAAGCCAGCTGCTGCTGGCATCAAGGCCATTCGGGCAATAGGACATGGAGAAAGATGGAAAATACTGTCTATGTTTAGGGCAGCTGCTCCTTGCTGGCATGCAGTGTAGTGGGACCAGGGCATGTTGTGCACTCTGTGATGACTATGGGAAACCCAGCCTATTCCAGCCAGAGTAGCCCTTTTACAGCTGTTAGCACTGTTGGAGTTGTTTGTTTCTTTTCAGCCTGTGAATAAATTTAAAGGGTGTTGAGTTTATTTCACCATCCAAGACTGTGTTTCACTGTCATCCGGAAGGAATGACTGACTCTTTACAGTGGAAAAATCATTTTTCAATGAACTTCTAACCCTACAACTCCCCATCCCCATGCTCTAACTCTCTATTGCATGTATTACAAGTATTGTGCTAACAATCTTAAAACCTCCACCTTGAGCAGGGTTGGCCTCTATAGCTATCAGATTTTATATTAGGATCCAGTTCTAATCCAAAATTTTCCTGTGGAGGTTGTTAAACTCAGGAAGTCTATGAATCATTTCTTATCTTATTTACATACACTTCTTTACATCTCTGTGGGGATAAAAACATTTCAATAGAGCCACTTGGTCAAAACAGAAAACAACTTGGAAAGTAAAATTCTTTATATACATATATACAGCTATTCAATATTCATGCAGCAATGTAAAACAAGGTAAAAGAAATACAGAGAATCACAGAATCAGAGAATGGTTGGGGCTGTAAGGAACCTCTGGAGATCATCTAGTCCAATCTTCTCTAAAACAGGTTCACTTAGAGTAATTTGAATGGGATCATGTCCAGGCAGATTTTGAGTATTTTCAGAATAGACTCCAGAACTTCTCTGGGCAGCATGTTCAAGTACTCTCATTCTCAAAGTGAAGTTTTTATTCATATTCAGATGGACCCTCCTGTGCTTCAATTTGCTCCCACTGCAGCTTGTGCTGTCAGTGGCCATTACTGAAAAGGGCCTGCTTCCATCGTCTTGACACCTGCCTTGAAGATATCTGTATGCATTGTTGAGGTACCCACTCAGTTTTCTCTTCTCCAGACTGAACAAGCCCAGCTCTCTCAGCCTTTCCTAAAAAAAGAGGTTCTCCAGTGCCTTGCCTATCTTAATAGCCCTTCACAGGACCCTCTCCAGTAGTTCCTTGTCTTTTTGTACTGAGGAGCCCAGAACAGGGTACAGTATTCCAGACATGGCCTTACCTGGGCAGAGTAGAGTGGCAGGATCTCCTCCCTCAGCTTTTTGGCCGCAGTCTTCCTGATGAACCCCACGATATCACAGGCCTTCTTGACAGAGGGTATGCTGCTGGATCATGGTTAACTTGTTTTCCATCAGGAGTCCCTGCTCTACAGTGCTGCTTGTCAGCAGGTCAGCCTGTACTGGTGCATGAGGTTTTTCTTTCCCAGGCAAAAGATCTGCATTTGTGTTCCTTGAACTGCACCTCTCCACCCAAGTCTCCAGCCTCTCCACACCTGTCTGAGTGAAAACCTTCTGATCTACCAGCCACTTCTTTCAGTTTTGTGCCATCAGCAAAGTTGCTGGGAGTCTACTTCATCCAGGTCATTGATGAATAAGTCGAATAAGACTGGATCTGGCCCTGGGGAACACCATAGTTTACCGGATTCCAACTGGACTCTGTAAGATATAAAATATAAATTTCAAATATACATCTTACATTCATTTATGCTATTGAATGCTTGTTATGTTACAAAGGTCAGATCCTATTTCAAATGGATGTTCTTCGATTTATGAGTCTGAAAGAGCACAAATAAAAAGCACTGAGCACAAATAAAAAGCACTGAAATCTGTAAAAATTAAGTTTAGTCTTTTACACTTCTTTACTTGAAGTTTAATTTCATGTCCTAGCGCAAAGTATCAAAAAGATGTGAACGTCTCTAGTCACACGGAATAAAGTGGGAATTTCTGGAGTTTTCACAAATTATAAACATTGGCCATAATTATTCCTGCTTCACTTAAAATCTAAAAGCTACTTTGAATAAGCATTTCTGTCATGGTGCAGTGTCTGTGCCCTCAGGAGCTGGAGGAAAGGTGAAAGAAAAGCAATAAACATATTTAGGGAAATTTGGCTGATTATGAGAAGAAACTGTAATATCAAGAAATAGAGGTAAAAATTATAAACAATAAGTGTTCTACTGCAGCACATTAGATAGATTTCTCTGAAAAAAAAACAAAACCAGAACAACAAAAACCAAAACCTGCAATATTTTAGCATTCAATAAATTGCTTTTTAACAAACAATAAATTGTGCACAAGGTACAACATGGCTCATTATGACATAAAGTTGTAAAGCTTTTTTTTCACAAAGGCTGCAGTCCAGTCAACTTTAAATCTTAAAAAGGTTGTAGGAAAGTAGTCAGCTGTAGTCCATGTGTTGGGAGGCTAGTGTTTATTGGAGAATCTCTGGGGATTGGTCCCAAGACTTGTTTGACATCTCCATAAGTGTCTGATGAGACAGAAAAATGTAATATTAATGAATTAACAGAGAACATTGAGTAAGAAGCAGTTATGAATACCAATGAAGGGTAAAAGGTACACAAAAAATATAGGGCTGCTGATACTGTGCTCTGGTTTCTGCTGGCTCTGAGGCAAAACATGTCTCACTAAGTCTTGATATTTGCTGCAAAATGCCACCGAGAGAAGGGATAAGAGAGGACCAAAACTATTAGAACTACAGAAAGGGATATATACATAAAGGAAAGGGTGACATAGTTGGAATTAAAATGATTTATGGACACAATCACATAAGGTAAGAAATGCACTGAAAACTCATGCAAGAGGCCTGGATTGGATGCATCAGAAGGGTGAAAGGAGAAATAGCCTCTATATTAATACGTTTGTGTCCTTTCTCTCTCCCACTCTACTATCCATCAGGTGGAACAGAGGGCAGTGATCATTAAAGTGTCTGCAAGGAAACAGATAATAACTAGTTTTTCTGTATTGTTGATTATGGACAGAACAGTGAGTGATAAAGAATGGGCACGCAATTGTTGTATAAGAGATTTTAGATGGCTACGTCATGTAGGACTGGGAGCTGCACTAGCAGGAACCTAAATAAATTGTGATATACAAAAGCATATTGACTATGAATCAGCAATATATTCACTACAATTTAGGAGAGCATTGACTTCTTTGCTCCCTATTGCAGCCAAACGAAACAGGGCAAACTGCCATCTGATTTTTTAGGTTTAATTAATACCCGTGAAGCCAAATGGAGTCAGCAACTTTCAGTAACTTTGGAGGAAGTAATTTAATGAAGTCACAAGCAGACAAAAATTCGTTATCCATTGAATGCTATGCAACCTCCCCTTGAACTCAGCTGATTTCCCTCAGATTTGTACACCTACCAGCCAGCACACTGTGCCTTTCCATAGCAGTATCGTAATGTCAGCTCCTTTATCAGTCTGTTAGATTATGAAGTTATCTACTTCCAAAATTATGCATCTAAGAAAAGAGTCCAGTTTCATTCATGTATAATTTCCTATCTGGTAGTTGTGGTCATAGTCATATTAATCACTTATCATTCTTTTAATATACTACATTTTTTACATTCATTGTTGTGATTCTATAGCTAAATATAATACTTCCATTAAAAAAAATTAGAATTAATTTCTCAATGCCCAATGCAGTTATTTCTATTTCTCATTCCTAGTTTAGCTTTTCAAAACTGTTTTGTTAAAGATAAAAGTAAGTCCTGCAAACTGAATACCATTTATAAGTAAAATTGAAACAATATAGATCATTGATATTTCCAATTTTAAGACTTTTTCAGAATAAAAATACTAGGACACAAAAAAGATAGCAAATTCTCTGAGGATCTCAAGGGATCCTGTCTGAGCAAAGTAGGATAAGTGTGAAAAGTAGCCTTTTCAAAGATGACTGATCTGATGCTCACAAAAGTGATTCATGTTTCATTTCCCAAAGCAGTAGAAACTTTCTCCTGAACATTCTCAAAACAATCTCATGGCCAACTCAGCTACGCTCTGCAGCTGAGCTTTTCACTGCCTCCTTAATGCTAGACTTTCAGACTTTTTGCCTCCAATCAATCACCAGGCTGTAGAATGGAGAATTCAGGTCACCAATATGTGGTTTCATGGTTTGTGGTTTTAACACGAGTGGCTAATTCATGGTCTGATACTTTGTCAGGAAAGCAAATTTCCTGGGGTTCACCACCTAATATGGTTTTACATGAAGGAATAACAGTGACACCCAGAAGACAAAATAAAAAGACTAGAGGAATTATAAATGGTACAGAGAAGAGCTGAAATAGAATGCCTCAGATTTTTCGCTGGGCATGCGAAAAAGATCCTTTTTGAAAATGCCATTTTTTTGGGGTGGGAAAAGACATTAACTTTTCAAGACAGGAAAAAAAATACAAAAATTGATTTTGTGCAGGGGAGAATCAATGTGAGTACCCTGAAACGACTTTCCTCTAAGGCTGTTGTTTAAGAAAATCCTACATTTCCAGAGATTGTTCTGCAAATCTAGAAGCTGAGGAATAATTCTGCCACTTTTTTCAGTCCAGCTTAAAAAAAAAAAGAGCTTAAATCTGTAGGATCTATAACAGGCAAGACTCTTCTCACTAAAGTAATTATTCTTAAAGAGAGGTGTATTATTATTTTCCAAATGAAAGTACTTCAAAGGAAAAGTATATAATTGGCTATTTTATTTTCCAGATTAATGATGAAAATAAATTTTAAGTGGAGTTGGGTTTTTTTTCCAGTTTAAAGAAGAAATAAAAAATTCAAAGAAAGAGCAAATAACAACATTAATACTCCATGTTTCTTTTATTTTGACTTGGCTCAAATATTTTCAACTGAGCTTCCATGATCTGGTGAATTTTTAGGTAAATTTTTCAGAACACATTTTAGTATTTTATGTAATAGACAATCTGTTTCAGATAAAAGATATTGTTTAGTATAAGAATAAAGTTTCAGACTACAAGAACCAAGTCATATTTAACTAGATCAAACTTAAACTGGCCTTTGATTAAACAGTTACCAAGAAATTTATCATTGCTGAAGTCTAAGTTTATTCATGTAACTATAAATATCCTTCTTCTCTTAGACTGCAGCCAGTGAATCAAGAAAAAAATGCGTATTATCGAATTCTCTTTATTAAAAACCCAACAACAATGCAATCATATGCCAGCTGTCTGTATTTCAAAGTGCTAACACTAACATGCCTAAACATTCTCAACTGAGAGGCTTATACCACCACTGTATGTGCTGGTCTGTTTAATTTTATAAACATGTTTGAGCCAATTATATCAGCAAGAGGTCAAGCTGTAACTTTACAAAAAAAAGAGGCAAGTTAAGCCCCCAGGACAAATGAAACATGAAAGTGTAACTTTTCCCCCCTCACACCCTCATCTCCCTGGGAAAAATAAGAAGATAATTTTCTTTGGCTGCCAGCCAAAAAGCTAAACAAAAATTCATCATATTCAAGATGTAAAGCAATAAAGCTTTATTAGTATTGAAATACATGTAATGCAAAAATAATAGTAGACCTAGGAAAAAAACCCACAACAGTGGACTTCAATTTCATTAATTTGAAATCTTACTGTCTTGAAGGATGAAAATAAGGTTGATTCTTATAGGAATAATAATACTCCACTTTTGAACAAGTCCAATTTTAGATAGTTTGACGAGATGATTTATAAATTCAGTTTCTAAACCAATTTCCTTTAAATTGTGGCTATATTAAATTCATTACAGAAAAGAAAAGATTTTCACTCTGCACTGGATTAAAGTGCAGCATTTGTCAAAAAGTGAGTCATCAACAGATAGCAGACACGAAGAATTTACATTAAAAAAAAATAACAACAAATCTTGTGCTCTACTGTTCAAACCAATCTCTAGTTTCTAGAGCCAGAAGCTTATGCCTTTCTGTGTGACCTGATAAAGGCTATTGTCACTGGCAAAATAAATATTCTGAGCTAGATGGATTTGGGATATGATCCTTATGATAATTTCTGGGGTTTGATTTTTTTACTTCCATTTTTATGCACTTTTTTTCACTATGCAGCCAAGACCTTAAATATAGATACCCAGACATTAAATTAGATAGTTCAAAACATTCAGTTAAATGCACAAACAGAGGTTCAGGGCTTTATGAACAGAATAAGTGTGTATAGTATATATCAGATCAGTCTCATTTGCTGACAAAAACTGTACACGCACTCAGAGTTGCAGAACCTTCCTTCTTGTCTCCCATGGAGGTAGATGTGTGAATGGAGGAATGGGGACACAAAGGAAAGTGAGCAATTAGGTCTAGTGCTGCTGCTTCTCCATTTGTCAGGTATGCATACTTACATACTCATGCACACAACTGGAGTAACCAGCCTAGGAAGTTTTTATTACTCCATACTTCGCTGCCAACAGCTTTTCTGCCAACATATTTACTATAACCCTAATGCTCCCACATTAGCTCTGTATTTCATTGCTGAGATTTCGTGCAAGGGAAGAGATGAACATTATCAGGCATGACTTTGTGTTCTCAGATGAACAGAGATGTGACTTCTGTTTGCATCTGGAAACTTAACATATGTGAGCCGGACTTGTTTTAGGGGTTTTATAAGCATGATTGTAGCCAATTTATGGACTTACACTCTCAGCACTGTTTCCCTGGACAGTCTGCCCCTGACTTCAAGTAGTGTTACACTAGAATATTTGGACATGAATACTCATCAAAGCTTTAAGTGATGTAAATGAAAAAGTTCACTGAAGCTTTTCCTCCCTTATTGAAGGGAGAAATTATGTTCCTTTAGTACATAGGAAATAAGCCACATTCCTGTGACATTCTCCACTCTCTTTCTTCATCTCAGAATAGATACAAGAGCACCCGAAGACTGTACCCATGGAAACCCTACCATAATGTAAGGCAAGATCATTTATTTTGATTTTTTCTGATCTTTCTTGAATTTTTTTTTTTTACTTTACTTGGGTACAGTGATGTTTTAAGCAATGTGATAGGTTTTATTTCTTCCAGAAATAAATATTTTGAGGATTAGAAATGTATTACAATACTGTAAAGGAGTAAAGACTTTTAATATGCTATTGTTGCCTTTTGCCCAACCTGGAAATTAAACTCTATATAATTTTAGTAAGGAGGTAATATAAAAGAAGATCTGTAATGAGCCTTCAGGGTTATGGAAAGATGTCCACAAAAGCCCACCCTTACAGAGATGAGTATGCATTTATAGGTTTTAGGAGAAAAGCATAATTGATAAAAAGCACCAATTAAGAGGACAAGTGATGCAATTCCCCCCCAGGTCAAGCCCCTTCTCTGGAGCCCCCCTTCAGCACTGGCTGTACTTTGTCCATGAGAATGTATCTCAAAGAGTTGTTCTCCACTTTGGTTCCCAGGAAGAACCAAGATAGCACTGGAGCTTTGTACCTCCTGCTGCTTGGAGCTCTGGAATTAGTTTTGTCTTTCTGCTTAGGGAAAGGCCATGGGAAAATACTGGGAAAACCAATCACTAATACAATAGGCTAC
>WBND01000630.1:132861-183741 GCA_013398595.1 Tychaedon coryphoeus | reverse complement strand
AAAAAAAAGAAAAGAAGGAAAAGAAAAAGAAAAAAGAAGAAAGAAAAGAAAGCAAAAAAACCTAATCCTGCTAGGCCTTAGGCACTCCTCAAGCCAAATAACCTGGATGGAGGAGATTAAAAGTGGTTGGTTATTAAAAAGTTCACAGGAAACAAGAATTGCTGAAATGAATGTTGCCCAAAGCACTGTTAAACTGTAATGCTTTATGTGTGCATGTAGCCTAAGACAAGATCAAAACTTCTGAGACTAACTTTTAGGAAACCAGCATTGACAGCCTAGCACAGCAGACCTCAGATTCAAAGCCAGCTTTTGAAGCTGTGAAAATAGCTCTCTGCTGAGGTCGGCTCTGCCATGGAAACACACTAGGAAATACACTATTAGTATTTCACACAACCAGGTTAAACCTGTTTTAGATACACCGAGACAAGACATAATCAAATCTTTAGTAGATCATAAATAAACCATTAATCTGAAATAATATGTCACAAGAGAGGAATAACATTAGCTAGCTTAAAATGTTTCTACCGTAAATCTTTGTGCTTTTACTTGCTACTCGAAGTTGAATTTGTAGTCAAGTCTAGACAAATAGGGATAATTAATCCAGATTATTTTAGAAGTCTGCTAAAGAATGAAATTAATCCCAACCCTGAAAATGCCTTTTCCTTTCTATTTGCCGGGGAGCATATCCTCATCAACTATGTCTGCATGTGGTTCAATTACTCCCATCTACGCTATCCAGGAGCTGCAGACAGTCAGAGAAAGAATACACAGAACTAATAAAATACAAATTTGGATATATTCTTCATCTAATATCTTTGACAGATATATTTTGCTTTGTCTCCTGAAGAAGTATACAGAGAATCCACAGCTAGATTTATTTAGGGTGAAATCTAACATAATTACTGTTTTGAATGGTATTTGTATATTGATTTTCAAATTCATTGTCTAACCTGGCCTAAGCATCTGTATGTCCCCTTTGATCAAAAGAATTAAGTACAATAGGAAGTTACTCCCACAGGTGTTAGACATGCTTCAAAAGTCTCTGCTCTCTGAAGAGAGCTTAGTCAAATAACTCATATCAGAATATCACATTATAGATAACTATATTTGGGGAAGATTAATTTCTTCACTGCTTTTTGGGTTGGTTTGCTCCAGGACATTGCTCTTTGTTTGTATGGTCAGGGTTTTATTGGTGTGATGTTGGTTTTTATTGGTATTTATTTTTTTCTTTTCAGAATCACAAAATCACAGAATCATTTGGGTTGGATCTCTAAGATCCTCCAGTCCAGCCTTTGACTGAGCCCCACCTTGTCAACTAGACTATAGCACTAAGCACCACGCTCAATTGTCTCCTGAACACTTCCAGGAATACTGACTCCACCACCTCCTTGAGCACTCTGTTGCAATGTTTAACATTCCTTTTCATGAAGAAATTCCTGCCAGGGTCTAACCTGAAGCTCCCCTGGTGCAGCTTGAGGCCATTTCCTCTTGTCCTGTCACTTGTTGCCTAGAAGAAGAGGCTGACACCCACCCTACTAAAACCTCCTTTAAGGGAGTTGTAGAGAGCAATGAGTCTCCCGGTTTTGGGGTTTGGAGCACACAAATTCCTTAGGTACACAGAGTGACAAAGAAAGAAGTTGTTTGTTAGTAGCATTCCTTCAAAAGTTTTATTAATTTATCAGCCTTCCTCATTTAATACAACAGCAAATTTGAACATTCTCTATCCTTTAGAACAGTGTATTAGCACTTGAACACTGAAAAAAAAAAGATCTGATCATTAGCATTCCAGTCTTCAAGGACCTAGGATGCCTGCAGAGATCTCTGATGGTGCTTTTCTCATTTTTTTTCAAGCTGATCACTGTCTCTGGTTGGAGGGGAAAAAAGGAGTGAAAGGGCCTCAAGGCATTAAGCAAAGGTGATGAAATGATTTGTTGCTCTCCTTATTTGTACCATGTCAGTTTCCTACCCAAGAAGCAGATAATGGCTCAACATCAAGAGATTCAACAAGCATATAAATGCTTAAGCTTCAGTGACTGTGAAAAGCAAGGGACATTAAATGGAAAACAACATTTATTGAAGCTAACATTTCAAATATTCTGCTAAGATTATTGGTTAATAAAAGTCCAGCAGCAGCAAGACTAATGGCTAAAACAGCAAAGCAAACTATTTCTGGCAGTATAAGAGGACTCTACAAATTGCTATCCATGCTATTCCTCAACACTGGTTTTTCTTTATGTTAATTTAAACTATAAGAACGTTGTTTAACAGTGGGCAATTACAAAGAGCATTTCATTACAAAGAAATAAAACATTACACTTATGAGAAATAACCAGAAGATTTGAAAGTTTGCATCAAAATCATGTTCTCAAAACCTGTGCCAAATATTTAGACAAATTCATTTATGCAAATGAAACTTCATTGGACTAAAAGAACATGAATGAAATACTGTAAAAATATCAAAATATTATGCTTTCATATTTATGGAATGAAATGTTTCTGTCTAAAAACCAGAAAACTTTAGGAAACTTTAGGAATCCATGATTTTTCTGTCTATTAAACACCTACTTTAGAAGAACATGAGTGAAGACTCAGAGAGGTCTCCTTTTTACCATGAATTACAGAAGCACAATAGATTAAACAGACAGATATATATGCTTATACTAGGCTAGGTAATCACTCTCTCATTTTGGGTGCTCTACAACAACGATTGGTTTGGAGTTTTTTATGTTACCTTGAGAAGCATCCAAAGAAAAAATTGTCTTCAAAAAATCAGAACTTTGCAGAGATCAAAGGAAGGAGTTTGAAATCGAAAGTTGAAAAATAGAGAATTGATAATTTCCACACTGCTCTAATTCCTAATTTCTGCTTGTGCAAAAAGAGCCAGAGTATATTAGGGGGATATTTTTAGTACCTTGTCAAACCTGCAGCTAATTTGTCCTTTTGTGTACTTTTGAAAAATAAACTCATGTCCGTTAGTTATGTCTGGAATTTTGTCCAAATGATCCATGTATTTATTCTAATGCATGTCCACTGCTCCCTGAAATCAGGGAGTAAAATAGAGCCTGATATTATCTACATGTGTATTAACAGTTCTTGAGATTATTATGCTGCAAAATTATACCCAATTTTAGAAAAAGCAAACTGGATATTTTGAAAAGCCTCTAGAATGGACCTCTAGAGTCCATTCAGGAACTAGCCAATGAAGATTCATAAAAGCATCAAGAGAAAGAAAAATTGGAAAGGGGAAGTGCAATGTACAGTAAGTTGTTGAGAGAGAAAGAGATTGCAGCAGTAAGCCACAGCAGAAATACATTCAAACAATCAGTTTGCAAAGTTTACAGTGTATATCAACATCATTTATTCTTTTTATTCACACTTTTAGAGGAACTTTTGGAGTACATCTTGAAAAGTTGCCTTGGATCCTTTAATTTAATATCATCTGTGTGCTTTATTAACTTTCTCAAATCTTTTCCAGTTTATCAATGAGCATATTAAATGGAGGTCAGAACTCTGGCCTCTAGAGTCAGCACAAGATACTTCCCATCTACTTATATAATTGTTAATTTTCATTACTCTTTGTTATAGCCTTTTTGTCAGATTTCAGTCCACTGATCATGTTCTGTACAGAATAATTTATAAGAATTTTTCCAGTGAAACGTGATAGAGTCAGTGTCTCTTTAATTGCATGAGTTTAGATCTCTGAAAACTCTTCTAAGATCAAGAGATATAAGGAAATTTAATTTAATTCAATGTGTCAAATGGTTCACTTGGATGTTGAATAAAATAATATATGCACAAGAAGTCAAAAATTATTAAATGTTTTAAAAATTTCACAAAAATACAGTGTCTAATTCTTGTGGGTTGTTTGCTCTCCAGATATTGGTCTTGCATATACCAAAATTCTTCAGCCTGAATTGACTTCCATAGAATTGAAAGTTCTAAGTACTCTACAATATTGAGCTTTTCACATTTGACTCCTTTTCTTTTGTATTTTAATAAAGGAAATCATTTAATCACATATGAAATGAAAGAACCACCCGAACAGTCTCATTAAAGTTGAGATTCCCACTTTCAAGTATTGAGTTACACATATGGGTTAGGGTTCTGATCTTCACCTAAGATATATCAATATGGTTTCTTTAGTTCAACATCAACTAGTGATGTGTGAACTCACAATTTTTCACTAAGGTTATGAGCTCAACTTAAGATGTTTTACTTTGAGAGCAATTCTATTCTTTTCCAGAAATTACTTCATACATTTGAAAGTTTTTTTTCCATTTTAAAAATTATTCCTTTTACTTGTATTTTTGGGAGTTTGTTCCAGCCTTTGCTAGTACAATATCACATAATAAATGTTTACTTCCAAAAAAACCCATAAAATAAGTATGCACATTAATAATTTCCATAACATTCTCATGGAGTGTTCTGCTTGATTTGGCATATACAATGAGTAGATTGGATCTGATCCTAATACACAGCATGTGTCACTTAGGCCATAATGTAAGACTTTGACCTGTATAGCATGCTAAAAAAATTTGGACACATAAACACAAGAGTGTCACCAGATTGGAAGGGATTTGCCATTTAGCTGTTGGTTGTGCTTCCATGCCCACACCATTTCTTTTCCTCTAACTTCTCTCCCAATGTGAAGTGAAAGGTACGATTATACTCAACTGATAGTTTAGCTAATAAAAGGTGTTAAGCTGAATAATTTAATTTTGGATGGGAATGGGAAAAAATTCACAAGCAGTACTGCACTTGACATACTAATTAAGAGAGTGTGTCCCAGCCATATGTGCAAGTATTTTGCCATGTTTTGTTAGAAACCAAAGTCAAATAGGTCAGCTTAATACCTGTTGGTTTTAGCTCATTGATGCAATTTTTGCATGTAGAGGAGAAGGGTTCCCTATCACCTCTCTTGGGTAGCATGACAGGACCAGGAGCATTATCTTGTCTTGCTCAGAGAAGTTTTCCCAAATACTTAGTAGTTGCATGGCTTGAGGACCCAAATGAAAATTTGGGTCAAGGACATGAAATATGTGAATGAACAGTGAATATAAGTACCAATTCTGGCTTAAATGCCTGATTGTTGTGTGTTAATGACAAATACGGAGAAAATATCAAACTAAAAATTTCCCTCATCATCTTTTTGTTTGAGTAAAAGATTTAGATTGCAATTTGGCATGGTAGTTTGTTCCAGCTTGATTTTCACTACAGGAGTGTTGTTGGCTTGAAAAACTGCCAAACAAAGGAGAAGAAATTCCCTTTAACTCATAAAGTTCTTTTCTGCGTTTTCCTCTCCTTTAACCAGCGATCTTCAGATCATTGGTCCCCGAGCAGTGTATCAATTTGTTGTAGAAAATGCTCTAAAGTTATTTAGCTATATATTTTGAAATTCTCCCATGTATTTCTACAGCCCAGAGAAATTCGTACATTTGCAAGAAGACTGAAGACAATCATCCAAAAACTAGAATGTCAGAAGACAGAAAGTAAATCTTATGGAATTGTTTGGATTTATTCTATGCCAAGAAGTCAACACCAAACTTCACAGAATTGGAGCTAATTAAAACAAAAGAGTTTCATTGCTACATTAAGTTGATTAATCTTGTTTTCTATGTGTTATTGATTTATAGATTTATTGTTATGTGTTATGTGATTTATAGATAGCATATATAGATTTTATATGTTGAATTCAGGTTGTTGAAAAGTATCATAGCTGGGAAGAGAAATCAATTAAGGTTACAATCTAACAAAATTACTATGAAACAATAATGTCTATGTAATGTAGAAACCATAAAGTAAAATCATCACTTTTGCCCTGGGAACTGCCAGTCTTTAAGAGCACCAAGACAAACATTTTCACACATGCGAGAGAGAAGGAAAGGGATTACTTCCAGTGTTTACTGTTGACATCTAATACTTATTCTGCCTTTTACAGACTTCCATCTTTGAGATGAGACTTGATTTGAGGCTTGATTTTTTTCTCAGTTTGCATGACAGCAAGTGCTTGGGCACACTCACTTCCATGGAACATTTAGCCATCAACAAGTCTTATTTTGACCCATTTACAGAGAGCTAATATTGCTGTAAGAGCACTAAAGGCAATGTGGAAGAGTTCAAATGAAAATTGTTTTTCTGAAGCCACAAAAATTGCTCCCTGGTGTCCAGTAGTTTTTATGAGCCTTTACAAATAGGTGCCAGGACTATTAGCAGACTGTGATGACAGAAGAAACATGCTGTATAACAGACTAATTTTATGTTAACGCAATAATATTATTCATTTTAATAATGAAACATAATACACTGCTAATAGATAGTACATTATTTTTTATAGGAAATGGAAGTGATGAGAACAAATCAAGTGTATGCTGTTCTGTTGTATGGTAACTTCTGCTAAGGACATGACAGGGAAGTCTATATAATAAAAGGCTTTCAATTACAGTAAAAGCATCAATACAGCTTCTGCAAAGGTTATGAAATGCAAAATATCTTTTAAGGTCATCTGCTTTTGTCATATTTAAGGAAGAAATACTCTTAATTTGGAAGTTCTTTGAATATTTTAACAGTTATCATAAATAAGCATTCTCTCAGTTTTAAACTGGGAACAGTTTTAAACTGTTTAAACTCTCAGTTTTAAACTGTTAACAAGATTATGTGTTCAAAAGGAGGACCTTGCAGTTAGTCAGACTGGTATGACATATGGACAAAACCTTTTTAAATTGAGGTTTATGGCAGCAAGTGTCTTGAAGCAGCCTAAAGTCTAGTAAAATGATTGATTGGTTTGAATTAACCACCTCTGAAGTACCAACTTACCTTTCACATTTAAGTTTTTAAAACCAAGTAGAATAAATGCATATGTAGAAAAAAACAATAAAGATTATGAAATCCAAACTGCATATGCCATTATAGCTACATAAACCAATCTTGCAGATCGTGCAAGGCAATATTTTAAAAATGAAGTATTTGATTTCATTCTTTCCCTTTATTCAGGACTGAAAAGAGTGAGAGCACTGGAAAATGAAGGCTCCCTGCTTCTGCAACAACTTGCTCTTTTCTCAGGGTATCCAAATTTATATGAGTCTTTTCACTTCAGCTTAACACAGGTGCTGATTTTATGCACTATGATTCCTTTCATTGAACTGCATGGCACTAATGACCACAGAATCTGAACATGTTTTGCAGTTGAATACATTAAGCCTGCTCTGCACAAAGTAGGGAAATGCCATGATAACCATTTTAAACCCAAAGATATTCATCAGAGAGAGAAAGAAAGGCTAAAGAAGGACTTTTATCATAGCTTTGTCATGCAGAGGTCATTTGTGTGATTCAATTAGTCCTAGTTCAGGGATATGGACAGAACCTGTGGCATTGCCTCTGCACCCACCACTGCAGATGTGTGTAAAAATCTATGTAAGGGAGACAGTTGGATAGAACTGTAGGTATAAACCTATAATAATAACAACCATATAATGCAGTAAATATATAGTTAATCAAACCCATCTAAAGCTGAGAAAGTGCTTGCTGGTTAACCTCTCCACCTTCTTAGAGACATGGATCTCTCTTTTCTGTTACTTTACCATATAATCTTTCTTCACAAACTTAGCTTCATTTCTGCTCTGTCTCTTACACTGAAGTAGTGTGTTATTGTGTTTCAGTTAAAAAGCCTTATATTTCAGCTTTACTATACTGAACAGAGTAAAGCATTGATGGTTAGTCTGCAAGGGTAGCTGAGGTTTGCACACTACCATCACAAGAATTACGTGGGAGGTGTTTTGCCCCTTGTTTTTCTGCCTACTGAAAATACAGAAGTAGTTTTATGAGCCAAGGTCAAAATAAGATGCCTGTGTTGGTATGACACAGCAGCTAAACTGGGATTTTCAGGGTTACAGCTTCTGATTTAAATGTTTCATATCTATTTTATGCCCAGTTAACCAGACTGACTTTTTTTTTTTTTTTTAATCTAGCCCTAGGAGAGATTATAATATACATCTTGCAAGAAATTTAGTGTAGTCATTGATGGGCATACGTTGCTAATTTTCCTTGACATAATCCTGTTGCTCAACATCAAAGCAGCAAATAAATGAAAAAGTTGGGGAAAAAATTATGAATGAGGATGTCACTACATCAATCTTGTTTGCAGCCAACTGAGCTCAACACAGACAGGAAAACTCATTTTAGTATTTGGCTTATGCAAGCTATATATTAATCTAGATCCCACATATGAACTTACAATTTGCTGCTTCATCTGATTTGGAATTTTTGGAAATGATTATTTTTCCTGACCCTTCCTGTCAGATCTTAATTGTATGGTTGTTAGAGGGATAAGTGTTAATTAGGAATGCTGTCTGCTATTCTCATTTCCCTCTTCCCCTCATCCTGTTCTGCTTAATCAAATTTTAACTCTAGTTTGATTATTGCTTTACCATTTGGCACTGCTTCATTCTTAAAAAAAAAAAAAACAACCCAAACTCACACTTTTCCTAAATAAACCAGACTCAACCTTCTCTTGGTAAAGTAGTACTATCAAATAAGAAAGGTACTAACTTTAAAAGGTGCATACATTTCAGCTATTGTGCTCATATTTGCTGGGTTTTAAAGTGGTGCAGCTACAGTTTCCTATTTTTTTTTTTTTTGGCAGAACTTTGTATCTCACCTTCCCACACTCTATACACCAAGTATAGCTCAACCATCTGTATGTGCCAGCAGGTGCAGTCAGTTGTAGGGCCACCAGGTGTGAATGGCCTGCCTTATAAAACATTGATGCCATTGCTGCAACTGAGTCCTTGCAAGCTAGGACATTAGCAGGCCTTCAGAGAGTCTTGTAAATCATTTTTCTGCATGTTTTGATGAAATAAAACCCAATGGTACAATCATAGTGAGTGGCTGTGAGCTCTGATTTCAAGAATAAGAATAACACAGTCATTTAACTGTGTAAAGAAAAAAAGACTGAGCAATTCTACAGCTAGGATGAGAAGACTGAGTTTTCACACGAGCAGCCAGGTAAGAGCAGACAGGAAGCAAGGCACAGTTTTCTAATACAAAACCTTTGTAGTAACTGATAAGGTGAGCCTTCCTGAGCAAATCAAGTGAGTGAGTTGGAATCAAATTTATGTATTTGAAGTCTGAATTCATGTGCTTGACTCACTTCTAAAATTAATCTTGTCCACTGTTGCCTGTTTAGCAAATCTTTTTTTGCTATTTAACAGCTGCTACCTATCAAATGGCAGCTAAGACCCAGTATCCTCCAGTAAAAGTGTCTCCTCCAGCCAAATCCTATTTCAGCTGAGAGCACAACCTGAACTACTATTTATTGTTGTTATTTCACTTTTTAGTACCTGAGACTTCTGTCTAAAGAAAATATTCTCCTTCACTCCATTGTAGGCTCTTTCTGTAGGAAGTGTGACAAGAACTTCCTTATGTATGTAAATAATCTTGATGGGGAAGGCAACACACAGTAGCTGTGCTACGTAGCTGTCCCCACAGCCTTGTATCTGGGGTTATTGCCTGACTCCATGGTTCAAGCTGAAAAAGGACATACACATATAGCTAGGATTTCCAAACTTGACTCCCTAAAGCATCAAAATATTTTTAGTTCATGTTCTCTACCACTCCTCTGGTGGTAAATCTATGGGAGAGGCTGGCTGTGTGCTGACTTGTTGAATTAAGGGGAAAATCTGACATTTCAGTGACTGTTCCAGAGCATCAGTCCAACATCTCAACCCCAAAACTGTGTTCCCATCCTGAAGAAAATGTCTTGAATATTTCCTTGCTTCCATGGCATTGTGAGTTCTGCCTTGCAGATACAAACAACTTGCAACATAAATCTGGCATTGGTCAGCATAGCTTGGTGTATATGCTAAACATAATTTTATTGGGTAAGTTTCAGTGTGAGTTAGAAACAAGATGAATGCACAGATGCATGAGACCTCGAAATAATAGTCAAACAAATTGATCAGGTCCATCCTGATACAAAGTATGTCCTTTAGTCAGCATTTTAAGCATTAGCAGAACCTTACTCCCAGGAAAATACCAATAATCTTGTACTTCCACTGGAGAGCTAAAATTTGTTTAAGCTGCTCAGAGTTCAGTGGTTTTGCTGTGAAGTTAGCTTATACCACAATCTCACACACCTTCTTGCCAGCCTCTCGGTAGCACAAGCTTGCTTCCTGTGTCTTGTCAAAGAGCCCCTAATTAACCTCCCCTCATTGTGGACTGACGTGATGCACGACACCTTGTAACTGCTGAAGATACGATGAGTTGCTTGTTCTACAGTTCATGACAAAACACTGACTGATGGCAATTAGGCCTGCCTGAGGGCTGTTGTTTCAGTTTAGGCTGGTGCCAAGGGACTCATGACCATGAATAAACATATTTTCTGAAGAGTTGATGCTCGTGGCACAGTTCTGTTTCATCACCAGCAGGCTGCCTGAGACAAATGTATTGATACATTCAAATCCTGCAAGTATCTGTACTTCAGTCTTCCTGTTGCTACTGTGGCTGGGATAGTGAGAGATAATAAGGAACAAGTTTTCAAAGAAAGAAGAAAATTGCAGTCAGAAGAAGAATTTAAAAATAAAGAAATGTGCATTGAGCAGGAATAATAAATATTTAGTGACCCATTTATGTCATTTTCACATAGAAAACTGAGAATATATTACTTAATGTTAGGTAGTGTCTAGGTTTGAAATTAGCTGATCTTTTTTATTTCTAATCTTGTCAGTATTCTAATCCCATTAAAATTTTAAACAATTTCAGCGTCACGCATTTCCATGATGCAAACTCAGATTTAAACACCTATCTTGTGCATGTGTTCTCCTATACTTTTCTACAGGTTTTTCCTTCCTTTTTCTTCGACATCTTGTGTTCAGCTTTGAAGTTCACCATTTTTCCATCTCTTTACTTAAAAAGTCTGACTTTTCTTTCCTTTTCAAATGAAAGCAGTGCTCCAGTTTTGCAATGTAATTTTCCTCTGTTGCTCCTCTCCTTCCATGAACAGTTGTTTAGTACCTCAATTAGAAGTTCTCAGTACCAAAGTAGGCAAAACACCATTTAAGGACTGCACAGAAAAATGTGCTGTTACCTAAATTGTTATATGGTCCTGAGATATTTAAGAAACAAAGCAGTGTTGAAACACTGAAAAAATAAATTCTTTCACAAGAAACTGGAAAAAATTCAGCAAATTTTTTTTCTTGTACCCTGAAACCTTAAGGATAATATTTTCATATGAAGATACATTTTCATATGTATATGAAGAGGTGTTTTAGCAAGAATTAATGAAGATAAAACTTCAAACCTCATTGTCAAATGATAAATGAAAAAGAGTGGTTATGATTTGTAGTTGTAAGACTGGAAGCAGATGGACAGCCATGTGGTGTATTTCACATTGTTCGTTGCAACACACTCTCTACTAGCATTTGTTTTGGCAACAGCACATATGACACATTAATAATATTTGGATATTTTACAAGACATGCAAACAAAGGTATTGACTACGAGAAAAAAACCTGTCCTTCACAGGTTCTCATGGAGATCTTGTCTTCAGGGACTGTATCAAAATTTCAAATCTTGGAGGAAAGAATGAAGAGCAACTAGTTCTATACATCTCCCCAGTTCTATTTTCTTCTTTGACTGACTTAATCAATTATCTTAGTTATAAGAAATATATTCCTTTTGTTTTGCTTTAAACTCTTTAAATGTATCAAAACAGGTCCAAATATTATAGAATAAATGGTTGATGCTTACCCAGAAATGGGAAGAAGAAGTAGGAAATCAAAAATCAGTAAACTGACAAACTGAACTGAACTGGGATCTGGGGTAAGGATTTATCACTTTTAAGTTGTCATGTTTCCTTCTAAAGTAAAACAGAGGAAAGGAAAAAGGTTCTTCTGGGATACAGCAATAATGCAATATACACTAAAATTGGTGTTATCTATAGGTTGCCATACCTAAAGTTTCCAATTTGAAATGTTTTATACATTGAAAAATCAATAGGCTTGTGACAGGATAAAACCTACCTGAAAGCACAGCTCAGATAAAATGAGGTCTATATCTGTCACCTCCAACTAATTTGGTGATTCTGGTGTGCACTGGAAAGACAAGAGAGCATAGATAATTATCATGAGGGACTCTTACCTGAAAGTCCTAATAGATGGGATATGAGCCACATCTGCCCTCCTGTGATGGTTTAGACATGCACTGTAAAGAGTTGGATATAAGTTCTTAACCCCAGTGGGTGGCTCCTGGTAACACATTATGGGCTGAAATCAGTAGACAGTGTTACCTCAGGAAGCCACTGCTAATGGACTTTGAAAAGGGTGCAAGTAAAACAGACTGGGAATAGGTGACCAGCAGGATTAGAGGTGAGTGCTGTGACCATTTAACTCAAAAAACAAGAATACAAGCAGCAGTAGTTCCTCAGTGGGGACACATCCACAGAGGTTCCCGATGCTGCAATAGGCTGAGGACAGCAATCCTGAGGTGGGATGGTGACACTCACAGTGAGGCTCTGCCACAGCTCAGGCACCCAAGGACACTGCCTCATCCCTGTGCTCCAGGGTGAGGCACACACTGGGGCATTGCCTGCTGTGTGTCCTGTGTGTGGCAGGACAGATCTGTGGCCTGCTACACACATTCTCCTTAGAAAGTGAGCTGTAAGCTTTGTGTGCTGGCTGGTTCTGCTCTTGCAGTTACTCCCATACCACTCCCACTCCTCCAAGGACAAGCCTAAATAGTAACATCTCTACTGATTTATTTTTTGACCTCCTCTAATCTTTTACATGGAGAGTAAGGAGGATTAAGAAAAGAGAATACAGATGTAGTTTTAAATATTGCCATTATCTGACAGAGAGCTCAGTGCTGGAAATGGGACCACCAGTCTCTCCTAACTTAGCATTCATGTCATGTCCTACACATCTCCACACAGAGGAGAGGACTCAGGGATCACTGAAGCTTCTACAATATCTGTTCAATAAAACTGAAAAAAAAAATTCATATACCTGTAGTGACAGAAGTTACATTGAAATGGAAGGATGACTTGGCTTTCAGGCTTAACTTGGTTTAGTTCTTCAACTTTCCTGAAGTTCCAGAGATGTGCTGTGCCGTTTGAGAGCTCATAGAAATGCATTGGAGTGAAAGCAAAGGCCCCAGCTAAAGTGATCTGAATTTTGGAATTTAGACTGCAAGAAGAAATTTAGTTTCTTAAAATAGATTTTTCTGGTATATGGGAACAACAGAGAAAAATTCTGCCTTCTAATTTAATTACTAGTAAGGAAGTACAAAATTTCTTCAAACTTACCTTGTTCACTTTTTTTTTTTGTAATCATCTGCTCACTGCAAGCAGTAAATGTCTATATTATGTTTTACATTATTTGTTGCATTATCAAGTCGTGATAATAGGCTCCTTGGGATAGAAACTTTGTCACTTTATGTCATTTTGGGTTTTGGGAAACAGATGTTCAACCTGTCAGATTGTCACTTCCTCTGAATCACTTGTGACAACTCTTTAAATTGATGACCATTTAAAAAGAAAATTTGCTACTTACAGGTGATACCTTCACCTTGAGGGTGCAATAATGGCATAACAAAAAGTGATTTTTATTTTTTTTCTCTTTGGTACTGCAAGAGCAAGAATATATGGTCTAAATAAAAATTGTCTGAATAGAATTTTGTTTATTTGAAACCCTTTTTCTTGCTGGTGATGAGGCTGAAATGTGGTTGTTAGTCTATATACAATTTTTCCGTGTCTAGCCTTATTTAACAAGTAAAGAAACCTTGTTGTATGTTTTATTTGTAAATTGTTTCAGAAGAAATCTCCCAATGTCATCTACAAGTCATAGGAAGTAGTCGAATGCAATATGATACTGAAAGTTTAAAAGTAATTAGCATCAACACTTCCATCTTTCTACATTATTCTGTAACATTAGTATATTAAATCTAAATTAGATGTCAATGTAACTTCAGATTTAATCAGTATAGGGCTTCATCTGATTTAATTGATATCTTCTAGTTGCATAAATAGTATTAGCATTCTGCTCTTCCTTATTAACATAAAATAAATTAAATTAATTTTCAGAAAACAGTCCTATCTCTGAGATCACAAGGAAAAGCCAAAAAAAATTTAAATGTAATCATACTGACTTCCAAAACAAAAAAGTTATTGTTCGAAATTTAAATATTAAAAACATGATGCTTGCATATATAATATGATGTAATCATATTTTGATATAATGCTGCTATTATACTTGCCTTACTTGATTGCAGCCCAAGGAAAAAAATTGATGATTGACAATTAAATATATATTTGATTTACATAAATATTTTATTAGCTTATGTAAATACTTGCTAAGTCATTTTCTTAATTGCAGCACAATTTGGTTTTATCATCATCTTTCAAGTCAACTAACAATAGGAGGGAATCAAAAATATATTGCAGAAAGCAGTAAATTTAAACATTTAATCAAGTTGTAAAGAGGGAAGGATTCAAAATGTGTTTTAAAATTCTCACTATTCTCCATTTTCCATTCTGTGTGTCTGACAGGATCTTGCACGTTGCTTGCTACTTGTGGTGTTTGTTATCGTTCACTCAATTATTAGGAACAGGTTTTTGGTTTTTTTAAAACTGTCCATAATACAAGAAAATTGATTTTTTTTCTGCCTATCCTTTTAGAATTTGATCTGTTTGAGGATGAATGTTTGCATGAACAAACTTTGATTATAATGGTTCCATCTATCTTTTATTAAAACAACTCAACCAACCAACCCAAAACCCAAACAGAAGCAAAAAAGCCCCAAACCCCAGGATATAGGAGCAGGATTGACAGGAATGAACAATACTTCACTCTATATGTCAATCTTGAAAATGTAATAGGACAAATTACCTTTAAAAAGACAAGAAGTAAAGTAGCTGGGATTGTTTGGAAATGTCTAAGCAACTTGTTTATATGAATTTAATTTCAATTTCTCAGTAGTTGGTTTTATAAAGAAGACCCTGGGTAATTTTGTTTCCTAAAATTTAAATTTAACATACGAATGTGCTTTAATATGCAAGGCACTAAAGTCCAGTGAGACAATTCTCCAGTAATGAAAGAAATCTACTTGTGAAAACTTCTGCTAGACCTGGAGGAGCTGAACGAAGCAGCTAAGACAGATTTTGGAGGCAAGCAATCCATATACATTTAAAGTTTCTGCTACCAAAATGTTACAAACAGCACTTTGTTAGCAGAAACTCTAAATACACCTCAATGGTTATGTGGAGGTAACGCCTCAGATGCAGAGCAAAATAGAACATAAAACCCCTGAAGCAATTTTTAAGCATGAAGTCCTATTAAATGAATTAGAATCATTCATCTGTGTGTAAAACCTATTGTTCTATCTATCACTAAGCCATTTTGTTTAAAGTCGGGGCACACATCTGCCTGGAGAATTGCAGTGAACACAGAGCCTCTGATTTAACTGCCCCAAAGCGACCAACTCTCAGATATGACTCTGGATTGCACAGATAAAAAGACTGCTCACACAATGAGGAAGAGAACAGAGTTTGGACAAAGAAATATTGCGAAATACAGGTTTGATGCTGTTCTCTGTGGATTTTTTAAAAGTGGAAACCCTTCAGGTTTTTTCTAATCTTGAGGTCAAAATTAAAAGAACTCTCTTCCACAAGATGATCAACTCAATCTTCCACAGTAGTTGTGATTCTACATCAGACCATCATAAAACTGTTTTTCATCTCTAGGTCAGCAATCCGCCTTCTAGAAAGTAACAAAGCAGCCATTATGTCTCAAGCTCTTAGACCTAGAAATACAACAGCTATGTATGGTCATATATTTTACTCAATTTTTCCAGGTGCCAGTAGTAGGACATACCATGCATCAGATATGCAGATATGCTGACCTGAGAGGGACACTCAGAAGCCCCTTGCTATGAATATGTTCAATTCTTTTTGTGAGTGTTTGGCTTTCTAAACATCCCGAGGTAATAAATATAAGGTGCATCTGGCTCTTGCCATAGCCACACAGTTTAAGATGCAATTGACCTCAATCTGAATCAGATTTCTAAAACGAATTCTTATTTCAGTCCACTGGTTATGGAGGATGGTAAAAGAGGCCTAGGAGATACTTGTAAATCCAGGTTTATTTTTGTGAGATCCTGAGGCTTCTCAGTTGACACAAAGCACTTTTGAGGCTCTTGCCATCATATGATGGAGGAGGACTGCAGTGCCAAGAGGTTAATCTTCAAGGTGGGCATAAACAAGCCCTTCTTGCACAATTATGTCACCTCTTTCAGATTTTGGTTTCCACAGCAGCCTGCAGCTCTTCAGAATTCCACATATTAACTAGGAAAAATATCCAGTCAAATAAACCAAACAAAATCAAAAGTCTCTCCCTTAAAACTTCTTCCCTTTCTTGGAGAGCTTCTGCCATAATTATTTCACTTGAAACCCTCACTACTGCATACAAATTTAGAACATATATATATTCTGAGTGGTTTTCAGTACCGTGCACAGAAATGCACAAAATCATGTTAGCTGTAGGTACTTCAGGAATTCATGCAGTAAAATAAAACAACCTGTTTTGGGTCCATTTCTTTTCTAGTAATTTGGAATATCTGCCATTTTCAAGTGCTGGTGTTCAGACATGATTTCAGGGAAGCATTCACAATGGCTGACAGACCTTGTTCCCAGAAGATAATAGTCAATTTTAAGATTGCTGGTGTATAAATATAGTTTATGTTAAGATTGGTTTTCCCTCTGCCCATTACCTCTCACTGCTGACAGCATTGCATCCATCATTTTATTGATAGTCATTCTTTATTGCAAATTGTAGATCTGACAGTCCTTATCATTTTGTATCATCTACAGACTACAGTTCACAGCAATTTTCAAACTAATTAAACGGAATAGGAAGAAAATTAATAAAAACAGCCTTTTCCTACAATAGTTGAATAACAACTGGTTCATTGCCAATAATTACTTTGAAAAAAACAATCATTCGACCTGGTCATTGCTATTTTATGAAGTTCCTGCACGACTTGACAACATAGGTGCTTTTTATGGGTTTTTTTTCCCCTTCTCTTTAAAAGAGGAGATAATTTCTCTGTAGGTCAAAGTGTCCACACAAGAACCAACTCACCATGTAACATAGATGTACTCCTATTTCCATGTCTCTAGGTTCTTACAGGAATTCAGCTGTACTTGGACTCTTGTAAGGAGGTATTTATGGCCCAGTAAGGTAATATAACCTCACTTTGTGTACACAGTTTAAATCTACTTTTATTTCTTAAGGTGGACAATTCCATTAAATATATTCTAAGATTCACAAAGGATTTCCAAATCAGTGTTGCTTTAGTATTGATTTCACTTGGTTTTAAATGAATTTATACATATCTTCTCCACCTGTATATGTATGAAGCACAAGCAAGTTTCAAGAGCATATTAGAGGTCTTCCATTTTTATTTATAAATTATAACATTAATATCCATGGATAGTGACATCTTTGTGACTATTAATATACACTTCTTCCTATTGATACTAGTGAGGTGCCTTAATCCAAAATGAAGCATGTTTTTTCCCAAATAGTAAGAGAAAACATAAAATAATTCTGTGCCTGAAGTAATACGTGCTGTAGAGTAACATTTGTAATATGTTTAGAGTTAATACTAGAAAAATTGCATCACACAGGCACTCAGTAAATGTAAAACTTTAAAAGAAATCAGGAAAAACTAATTTTAAAAGATAAATTTGCTGCCCCTGAGATTGGATACAGAGTCTGCAAAATTAAAATGTATTAAATCAACCTTGGGATAAATAGTGCTGCTACTTAAACTCAGCTATAAAAATTGTTCTGTGCTTAGAGAATGATCTTAAGAAAAAGCCAACCATATTCTTGAGAAATCAAGAGAGAAAATGGAAAGATCTTTTGTTCCCAGCTTTGGTGAAAGTCCAATAGCAAAACTGTCCTCTGTGAACAATTTCTTAATACAATGTTTTTGTGCGTCAGTGCGTCCACTAAGAAAGGTAACTTTTTCACTGTCAGATACCTTTAGCTTCCCAATGGATCAAAGATTTTATATGATTTTCATTCAGAGATTCAGGAGATCCTGAAATGCCTTTCAAATCCAAATTAAGAGATTATATTAATCATCATGGGTCTTCATGCTTGCTTTAAATCGTGGGGATCATCAAATTGCTAACAACAGGATACACAGGAGGAAAAATATAATTTAAAAAATGTACCATCTGTATTTGAATGTACTCCCACCATATGTAAATCATGAAATACATATCTTAAGAAGGATATTAGACAACATTTATTAAGACAAAATATTTTTAAATAGTCAAGTACAAAGTACTTGTACTTAAGTTTAACAAAATACTTATTTTTAAAAGCTGTGTGGTTGGGTTTTTTTACAAATTGAGATTAATTTAGAAAATCACTTCCACTTATCCCCTTTCTGGCCAAAACTACCATTTTAGACCATTCTGAGACATCTTAAGGTTGATCATCTCAAAATACTATGGCATGTCCTTTTGGGCAGCCAGTGATGCAAAGCATATCCCTTTCTTTCTGAGGCTTGAAATCCTAAATCCTAAATCCTTGAGGTTCTTGAAATCCTGAATATTATTCCCCTTCCTAGACAAATCACATATATTCTAATTAATCAACTTCAATTTCATCTAATACATGAGTCAATCCCTGTTCAGTTCCTTTATCAAGTAAGGAAAAAAACAAGAAACAATTTCACTGCTGGAGTTTAAGGATACATTTGTCCTTCCTATTGTCTTAAACTGTCTACATGTAAGTTTCGGACTCGTGGGTTTTTCTCACATTCACCCAGAAAAGCTAATCCTCCCTTAAACTGCTTTCAAATTATCTTTCACCTACCACCAGTCAGAGCTCTCCCTTCCTAAGCCTTTCATCCTCTCTTTCATTTTCCTTCCCAGATTTTCTGCTTTCTTCAGCTGCTTCTTTTGAAGATATCTTTGGTGACCCTAACATCTTTATAACCTTCCATAACATATATTTTTAATTGCCTTTTGAAATCTGATGTCTCCACTCCAGAGACTGCATATTGTCTGGGAGGTCTGTGCCCTTAAAGAATCCTGAAGAAGACAGCCCATTATTCAAAATGCCAATTTAACAACCTGCTTTTCCATGAAGCAATTTACTTATGGGCCTCTACATTCAGATATTCTGAAACTAGAGAAGAAATACGAAAAATGTTAATGTTCAGTAAAATAAATTTTCTTTCTCAGTATTTGTATTACAAACACAAATACCATTTACACCATTTAAGCCACTGCTTACCAGAATACAGCTCTTTTAAGGTGTTACCTAAATAGTGCCTATCTCTTCTGGCTATTAATTTTAACCTTCTGTATTATCTTCCTGTCAAATGCAGTTTCTGACATACTTATGACAGTAGTGATATTACTCCCTGCTCATTGCCTACAAAATCCATGTTCATGGAGAGCAGTAAATTTTTTGTCAAACAATACTGATGAATGCTGTACTATTTTTTATATTGTGTCCATAATCAAGAGCCAGAGTATGCTTGAACTGGAAAATATGTTGTTTTCTGTTCCCTTCCTTTCTCTGAATGCTTTTAGAGGATTGAAAATTCTCTTCAAATAAAGAAAAAAAGCTTCAGGGATACTTTAATCTGTTTCCACAGATAATAGCTGACATGAAATTGCTGTGCCAGACGGTATCACAGGAATAAATTTATAAGCAGTAAAGCAATATCCCAAGGAATCCAAGACTGCACATTATTAGCATATAAATTACACAAATGAAGTAAACATGCTATTTCTGGGTGTCAGGAAACCTTCTGTTCTTAGTACTGTCACATTTAAAATTAAATTTAACAAAAAGATCATCTTCAAGATCAATACTGTTATTGACACCTTATGTAATGGAAAACACAGGAAACTTAACCACTGGAAGATGAAATATTTTCAAGTGCTTTCATGTAGTAATGGACTGGGCTTTCTGGGAGCATGCAATATGCAGTGTTCTTAAATTATTTGTGTATGTCAAACTGTAGTAATAATCTATTTATTTAGGAAAAAAACCCTTTGTTTTAAAGGGTGGATGAGACATTTAAAAATGGGTTCAGTTCAGGAGTCCATGAAGAAGATGACACCTCTTCAATACACCCTTCACAGAATGAGGGTTGGAGCATCTGTTCCTCTGCAAATTTTCTTTAGGGATGATAAAGAAGATGTTCCATTAAGTCAGAAAGACTGAAAACCAAAGGATCCTGGGAAGGCCAAAACTATCTTTCTTACACACCTAAAGGAGCATTCAAAAGGGAACTGAATCTTAAATTAGATGCAAAAATAACTGGTACTCAGTTAAAATTATTTGATTTTAGGTCAATTTATGCTACTCTCACTGAGTATGTGATAATTTATGGAGAAATTAGGGAATGGGTTAGGTATTATATATCATTCTTTCCATCTGCCTGTAGTCTAAACATGTAGTCTCATGTGTCTAGATCTGACTCTTTCCCTTGGTAGATCTGACAGAAAAGAATCTGCTTTTATAAACAACATTAGTAAGATAAACTCTACTGTGCTGCCTCCAGAGTTTTCTTAGAATTGCATAGCAAAGTATTTCCCAGTGTCACAAAATACTTTCTGCATTCTGAGCCCTCAAGTGAGCACATCAAATCAATAATTGCTAAAGCATATGCTTAATTAGGCTAAAAAGCATATGCATTCTGAAACTGCTGCATGAATTCTTTAAAAAATTGTTTAGTGATTTTTTAGAGCATTGCCTCCCTCCTGTCTCTTCTCTGCCCTGTTTTCTGAGGCACAAAAAATTTTCATTTTAAAATTAACCCATGCATCTGAGTCTAAATGTATTCATTATTTTGATCATAGCTATTTTTTTTTCTCTGCAGTAGAGTCAGCTATTTTTGTCCAATGTTTCTTTAGCACCTGATACAACAGTAGATGAAAAGTGCTGAATTCTGGCCTTCAAATCCATCAAAGTAGGTTGCAAAAGGAATGAAGAGAACATATAGAGGTTATCTACTTGCCATATTTTCCAAAACAATAAGAGGTTATCAAATTAAATCAACAGATTCTGTACACCAAAAGGAAGTGGATCATCTAGGAAAAGTTTTCATGGACTGATTCTGCTCTGGCTTCAGAATTTTCCAAATTTTTCCAGACTCTGAGGAAAAAAAAATACTGGTTAGTCATATCTATGAACATATATCAAAATTTACCTCAAAGAAATCACCTTGGAAGCACTACTCCAAAAACATGATCCGCATTAGGTAGGTTGGGATTTTCTCATTTTTTTTGTCTCAGGGTCTGAAAATCACAGAAACAAATCTCAGTTTCTCTTTAATTCTATATTATGTAAGGGAGAATTCAGCTTCATATGGCCTGCTTCATCATATCACCTCAGTTTTTTCTTGCATGTACATATTATTTTGTGGGGTTCTAAGAGTAAGAACAAGATATTTTGTTTCTTCCAGCAACTACTGTTTTAAGATTGCTACTATCATTATTTGCTCTTGGCTTGTGACATAAAGCTGGCAGTTATCACAGCTGTATTGCTCAGGCTCAGTGCTAGCTGCTGGGGGGTAGAGTGGAATAGACCATACACTGCTTATCAGCTTGAATCAATCTTCAGGTTTTTGTTGATCTACAATGTTCCATCTAACTGTTCATACATGGTTTTTAGCAAAGGGATAAAGGTTTCAAGCCTGTGATCATTCCACCGTGTTGAAACAAATGTCTTTGTGAAATTATTAAAGCAACAGATGGCCCTGCTTTTGCTTTCTCAGTGTGGCTTGTGGTCTGCGTAGAGGTTGGATTTGCAGAATCAACAGTGTGTCTCTGCAGCTCTTCCCCTGGTGGTTCCTCAAGTAATTGTATCATGTCTTGTAACGAATACACTTATATTGGTAAAGCAAACTGTCAGTTCTCCCGATTGCTCTGAAATCCATTACCAATTAACTTTCCACTAGCAACAATTTCATAAAGGCAATCAACTAGTAACTGTTAATTAAACTCTGAGAGCAATGAGAATATTCTGATTATACTGATTATACATTTATGTCTTCAGGCTTACACTTGAACTTCAAATATGTGTACTGATAAAAATGAAGTTGTATACTAAGACAGTTTCCCTTGAAACAATGGCTGCCATTATTGACTTTTATATGCTTCTGTTGAATCTTCTTTGAAGTTGATCTTGATTTTAGCTACATTTTGGGCCAGATGGCCTCTAGAGCCCTTTTCTAGGTTAAAAAATTCTGTGTTGTCTTTATAGAGCTTCTGGGCAAGAGTGTCATGAATCACCATCGTAAATAAAGCATCACAGAAGACATAAACTGTCTTCCACTATTCATGACAGGCTGGTGAGAGTGAAAATATGTCCAGCAAAATCTATTGATAACAATAAGTGTAAACACTGTCAGCAGCCTGAGTCTTGTCATTTTTTTCAGGGCTTTAGAGAGACCCTTTTTTTCTCCTTTGGACAGCTTTCTTATCAGATGTGACATGGTTGTGACAGAGTGGTCTGGTGAACAGGCTTTACTCACTTGATTCTTCATGTTAAACCATTTTCTAACATCTGACGAAAAAGTCCAGTTCGGTACTTTGTGCCTTGGAGGAACCAAATTGCAACAGCTCTCAAGAAAAATAGAATGTCTTTGAAGATGATATAACAATAAATTATAATCGTAATTGATATTCCACTCTCCAATGACTAAAAAAAGTGGAACATAAGGAATTTCACAGAGTGTGCTGCTACTCAAAGCAGGAAATCTGTTTAATGAAGCAGCACACTAAGTAGAACTGGACAAAATGTTTTTTGTCTGAAAATGTCAATTCATCAAGTACCAAGTACTTTTAGAAACTTTTCACTTTTTGAAGAAACCTAATTGGGAAAGACAAGTTCTTTTTTCAGAAACCCCAATGCTAGCATAAAAAAAGATATGTGTATCCATCTTTTTCTCATATTCTCCTTCCTATATAAACTTAAAATATTCTTAAAATCCAATAAACACTAGATACTAGTTTGAACATGTCTTCAATTATGACTATAGCATGAATTAAAATTGAAACCTCTTTTTATCAACCAAGGAAAACAAATTGAATGCACTAATTTATTTTAAATATTCCCCTCTCATAAAGACTATATATAAAACTGTCAGATGTGACTGTCACACAATCAATTTGCCCATTCATGTAAAAACATTAGCTCCAAAAGTTAATTCCTTTTTTCCCTCAACAGGAAGAAAACCTAAATTTATTGTCCTAAATTTTGTCTCTCTAAACCCAGCTGGATCTAATTCTGAGACATATTAGACTTGGCTTTGCACATAAGCACCACACACAATGCAGAAACAATGGCAATATGTTCGCACTGCAATTAGGGTTTCTTGCAATATCATTTGATAGGATTTGAGTAAAACATTGGGATATTTATTGGTCAAACATTTATTGGTCAAATATTTGGATTTAGCCAAAATGAGAGAAAGATGGAAACCATATTAAAATCTCTGAAAGTGTCTAAACCCTTACTTTTCTTTATTTTCACATATTTGTGGACTTTTCTCCCTTATCTGAGGCATTAATTACCCTACTGCTGATTACTCGTGGCATCTCCCTCATTGTCAACATTTCTCTGTAGAATAAACTAGAAGCATATCTTGCTGAAAAATGTATAGAAACATCCTTCGTCTTTCCTAATTGATTAAAAGATTTCTTTGTTGCCTTTATGTCTTTGAAGTTTATCATGCATGTGCTGCAGCCAATGGGCTCTGCCATTTTTATTTTAGATGGTATCAGACCAGAATTTTCTGAGATGCTTACCCTATCAGCATGTGTCTCCTGTTTACATGTTGCATATAGGTAGAGAAGCTCTACCTTCAGATCTAGACATTAGTTACACAACTGTCCCTATCAGTAAGCACTCTATGTATTCTGCATATGCTTCTCTCACATGCCTTATTAAGATTGACTGTTCTGTACCAAAGCATTGATTTTCAATGGAAAATGTCAGAAGTTTCTAATTTCTTTTGGAAAATATATTAACAAGGTTTTCCTAACTTTATTTAATTAATATGTATAATTTTAAAGAATCCTTGAAAAAGCTTAATACCATTTCCAAATAAAAGTGATGCTGTGTGGATTTGCACCATAAAAACTTAGAATAGCACTGTTTCCCTAATAAATATGCTTTAATATTCCGAACTTTAAAAAAAATATATGGAAAAGACAACAGTAATGAAACATCTGTCCTTCGACAGTTCTAATTCTTCTTTTTTGTTCTTGGACAATTTCAGTTTTTATTTTCTTCTCCATTGGGTGAGGAAAAGTTCTCTTTCACACAGGAAGCTGAGCCAAGTGCTGTGTTTATTTTCATGAAAGAGGTAAATCAATACAGAGCCCATTTTCTTCAAAGGAATTATATTGATTTGTACCAATTGAGGATTTAGATCAGTGAAAATATATGTTGATTACTGGTTGCCCTCAGAGCTCTCCATTCATGACTTCTCTTTCAAACTTGAGTATGGCTGATATTCTCAGGGATTTAGTAATACGAAAGGTGTAAATTAACCAGGATATCTTGACATTTTTTCAGAGCCCAAACATTGCACCTAGTGCTGCAAATATTAGTAGTTAGGAGAAGATTCAGCCCTTAAATCACTTCAAAGATATATTTTTTTTTAATAGAAAGGCCACAAGGTGACTTGAATAGAAGCAGTCATTCACCTGGCATGTAAAGCTTATGATTATTAAAATCTCCATCTAGTTTTGCTGCTCAATTATGCTTTTATATATGCTAAGTGATTGAAACAAACACACACATTCAAAAAGACATTTTTATGTTTATAAATATTTTTATGTGTTGAGTCTATTGAATAGACTGTCTATTCAAGGAAAAAAAAACCTCAATTTTTGCTCAAGATGGTATTATTTTAAAGAAAAATAAATTAAAGCTGATTCATTTTGGAAATTTTTCCCCCCGGCCTTGAAAAATATATTATCCCCATTAAATGTTATTTATATCTTTTAACTGATTAGCTAAAGATGCCATATAAGTGTAAAGTTTTCCTCTTAAGTTCTAGTGGAAAATTCTACTTTACAATTCTCATATTTCTTCAGAAGTGTAAACTGGGGAGAAAATACTGTTCAAGCAGCAGGAAATTGCATGGAAATATGATGCCTCATGGCTGAAAGACAATACAATTTTTTTCTCTTCTACACTTTGATACAATTGAAATTGAGTTTGTGGATGGCAACTTCTCTTAAAAAACATAAGTACTTATGCTGCTATTTTAATATCAAACATATTTCATTGTCATGGTGATATAGCAGTGAAACTGAAACTGGTAGTGTCCAAGAAATCATAACTTGTTCAGAAAAACAATTTCCAACTTAATTTTGCTTTTGACCTTAGCATAAAAGTAAAACAATGTCTTTGGAGTAATGTTCAGTACAAGAGTGGTGGGACAACCTTGGCTGGCTGCCAGATGCCCACTGAGCCTTTCTGTCACTTCCCTCACAAACCAGACTTGATTCAAGCAACTTTCATTAATTTAATTAATTGTTGTCAACTAATAACTGCTGGAATCTCAGACAAAAGGGACAGATGTTTTTCCATCTCCTACATCAAAAGTCTCTACCCAAATTTTCAACAATATTTTTGGGTGTATATTTATGCCTCTATTCCTTTCTTCATGGATAACCATGCAGATATACTCTCTTTTTGTCACCAAGTCCTGTGCTTTAGATCCTACTAACCTTTTGGAAAATAATTTATCCTGAATTAAAATTTTGTGATGGGCAAAAAGATATGGCTCATGATTTCATTCCTTCTTTTTTGCCACAACACTCAGACACTCAGCAGATCAGAACATGTCCCCCTTCCTTACCATTTAAAATACAAATCCTCTCTGGAGTTTTTTTTCTGGTGTCATTCTCCTTGTAAATACAGCTGTCTTCAATATCAATGGATATAGCAGGCGCAACAAAGTTAAGAAATATATTAAAAATTTGTATTCCTGTACAAAAATTTGTTCCTGTTCTTTCCACAACTTTTTGCATTAGAATTAATAAAAATTCTGAAAACTTAAGTTGATTTGATTCTCTGTTCACTCTGTTGTGTTTGTTTTGTGAGCTGATTATTAGTAACCACCCACACAATGCAGGCCATAGTTAATACATCTCTGTGCACTCCATGATGGCTGCTGCCCAACTAGTGAAAGGTTCTCCTGAAGGTTCTCACTGAGTTTTGGTTACCAAGACCATTCCTTCCTCGCTTCTCCTCCTGGTGTCCAGCTCCACACCACAATCTTTTTTTCCAAAAGCTATTCTGGATAAGAGCATTTTAATTTTTTTTCTACAGGTGTTTCTTCTTTCTTCTTTGAAATAGTATTTTATTTGATTTGTGTAGATGAATTGTTTTTTTCATCTAAGAAACTGGTACTCATCCTCTGACTTTTGAATGAGACCATTAATATCTACTTAGCAGGGTTTTAAGCACAATAGCTTTGAGACTTAATGTTCCATAATCCAGTCTGAAAAGAAAAAAATATTTTAATGTTTCAACATAGAATTTGATTAAAACGTAGAAAGTCTCATAAGTTTGTGTCTGCACATTTCCATATATTTAGAGCATAAAAAGATTTTTTTTCCCCACAGAGTACTTGTCTGTTTTTTTAGTATATCATTCAAGTACCCTCATGACTATGTGTAGGTCTTATCATGTGAATAGATCAATTATTTTATACTAGAAAAAAAACCACATAAGCAAGAGATGTACAGTAGCATATGAAAAAAGATAAATTTAAGTCAATGCAAATACCAGAAAATAATAGGTTTTAAACCTAAAAGAATTTGAAATACATAAATAAATTAAAAAGTACCATCATGCATACTGCTAAAGCTTTCTATATATTAACTAATATATTCACATGTCTATCAGCTCCTAACTTGCTTTAAGAAATTGATGGTATAATCTTGGAGTGCAGGCTGTGATTAATAAATTGGAATAATTCAGGCTATATTAGGACAAGGTTTCTTGAAATCACTCATCAAGAACTTTAATTTGGAAAGTAGTTTTTTCAAAAGTATCATCAAATAAATGGAAAGACTTGAAATTTGTGGAATATTAATCTTTGACAAATTTGATTAGAGAATTCAAAGCAATAATTTATTTAATATTAAAAAAATTACAGTATGTGTTGATTAAATTATAATGTTTTTCATTACACAATTTTTCATTGTCTTCAGCTCCCCAATAAATTTAAGCAGACTAGGAAATCAATACGTAATAAAAACCTCTTAAAAGATAGTTTAATGAATCTGAGAAGCTGCAGCTATGCTAGCATATCATTATCTAGCAGCTCCAAACCCTCAGTCAAAAATCTGAATTAGAGAACTGCAGAAATAAGTGTGAGTAAAATTCTTTTTGTACATTCTTTTTAAGGAAACTGCCTATAAACCTAAAAGAATTGTTCTTTTTGTCTGGTGTCTGGTGAATGAAAAGAAGTTATTTTAAAATAAGTTTGCTTAAGCTTGAATAAAAAGTGATAATTTAAAGTAACCTTTTTGATGTTTTAATATGTATCCATTGGAAAGAGAAATACTATTGCAATTCAAAAAGCTGATGACAGGAAATGTTTGATTATTTGTTCTGGAAATTGACACAGTTACTGACAGGTAATGAATCACAGCAAGCTCTTCAAAGTTGCAAAGGCAAAATATTTCTGAAATAGTCTCTATTATTTCAGAAAGAATTAAAATATTTTGTTTTATGTTTTTGAAAAATATATGAAAGTGAGTTTTTGAGGATGTCCTCTATAAAGTTCTCCAAAGTGTCCATAGGAAAAAATTAGCTTTAAAAAAGAACTTATATGTGCTAGGGTAATACCTACAGATTTTCAATTTATTGAACTTTTATTGCATTTAATATTTTTAAAAATAAGTTAACTTTGTATGAGTAAGGAAATAATGAAACATTTACTGAATAATTCTTGTGGAAAACACTTCCTGAATCACTTGATATCTGAATTTTTGCTTCCTCTTATGGTTTTTTATGCTGTAATTCTACTGCTTTGCTAAAAAGATGTGAAAAACAGAGAAGATTTTTTTTTCCTTAATATAAAATTTCTTTATTAATTTTAGGGGATTTTTGCCTCCTTCTGAGGGAGAGTTCTGAAAGAAACTATCAAATCAATGAAGACTGGTCACAAACAGAAGTTATCAGTTTACTGGGCAAAGGTCAAAGAAGAGAATGGGCCCTGTGCATGGGTAAAGATTCCCAGAGATCAAAGATATCTCACAAGAGGATGAATCTTAAGCATCTGGGTACACTGATTTTCCTACAATGCTTAGAATAGATCCTAAATTACTTGTGAGGCTAAATCTAATTTTAAACTGTCTGGAGTTAAATTCACATAGCCGACACTAAATAAGCTACTTGAATTTTATGCTAAAATTAGTAGAAAAATTAAGCATTTTGTTGTATTGTTGTAGATGAAACCAGAGTTTTTTTTCATCTTGTGTGTGCCTTTCCCAAATAGGAAAATATGATTTTTAACCTAAACTGTACCCTGAGACACTTTTGGATAAATTGGATCTGAAAACTCTCCCAGTTCTGCCTATCTTATTTTAAATATTTCACAGTCACTGATTTTTTTTGTCTTAAACTCTAAAATCCAAATGAACACAAGTAACATCACAGGAGAACAGATTCTCCTTCCTAAGTAATGCTGTTTAAAATATGTTCATTTTTCTTCAGAATGAATCCTATTCAGAAAAATCTGCCCTCTTGCTGTCTTTTTTTAATTTCTTAGGGGATCTTTATACATCGGGATGATAAAGAAGGGAGAATGATTTAGATTCAAAAAAGAAGAAATTATTTTATCTTCTTCTGTGGAATAAGTGAAAATTCTAAGCCAGCTGTGGTATAGGACTTATTTTCCATTTCAGAATTGCAATTAAATTTAAGAAGAAATGCTATATTTTTCTTTGAAATAATGAGTGGGAATATCTTTTGATATTTACATACAATTTTACTTATCAGAAAAATATCCTGAGAATCATTTTACTGTTTCTCCTTTAATGAAATGCAGAAGGGCTATATTTTAGCTCAATTTTTTCTGCTCTCTCTATATATTTAAACAATTAATATCAGATTATTTAACACAAGGATATAAAATATCAGTTGCTTCATTTAAGAAGCTACTACTAGCTGAAAGGAGACTTTTGTAAAAACCAAAAATTTACTCCTTTCTTCTCATCTTCCCATAGAGGAATTTTCTTTTCTGAAGATAGTCTTTTGTGTCTGCAGGATGTCCTAAGAACATCATCTGAACATCATCAGTTTTATTGTGCTATTATGCTTTTCTACTGTTCTTTTTTTACACTTTTGATAGATTCACATGGTCTGCTTTTTCACCTTCTTTGTGATTGTTTTTGAGATGATTACTTAGGTGTGATTATTTCTTGATTCTCCTTCATATTAAAAAAAAAAAAGTTTAATTGTTCTTTGGCTTATCAGTTTCTATTTCCTTGGAATGTTAGTATCTGTATGGTACATATATACCGAATCATACACAGTAATAAACAAAATTCACATGTCCACTGGCCTTTTTCAGTAAATAAAACACTTTCTCTCTCTTCAAATGATGTGGTTTTGACTGTTTCTAGGCCAGTCACAATGACTTATATTTATTTCCAAATATCCACTCTTTTACTGGCCTGGATTTTTTACATCATGAGGATATTCCACGAAATTATTCTATTTCCAGTCACTTGTTTCAGTAGTTCTGAAACTGATGTCTCAAGCTTTCGATTAAATTTTAATCATCACTTTAATATATTTTAGAATCTCTTTACATTGATTATGGTCTATATTATTTAAATCAGTCATCACTACCTATTTCTTTGTCTTTTCAATGTAACATGATCAGTTAGACCACCGACTTAGAGTAAAGGCTACAGTGGTAAGTTTAGTTGTACCTATTTTGCTATTGGTATAATCCGAAAAAAATAAGACATGTTATATTGTTACATGGTTAATTCATACGAATCAGAGGAAAACATCAGTCAAAAATAAAACCTGCCTCATACTAGAATTTCTGTGAGATTCCTAAGACAGGAAATGAATCGTTATTCTTTGGAGTTAGTGTATTGGAATGGAGATTATTTAATATTCTCTTTATTGATCTAGGCAGCAGTAAAAAGTCAACTTTGATTACATTTTTAAATTGCAACTGAATTATAACACATGAAACACACAAACCCACAAATGCAAAATTAGATAGATAACATATGACAAGTGAGCTGGAAAGAGATACTTGTATTTAAGAAAATGCAACGCCCTTTTGCTTGATAAATCTTAATCCTGAAGATTGGAGAAAAGATATAACAAAATAGTGAAGAGGACAGTAAAACTTCAGAAAATGGCAATTTACAAGCAAAAGGAACACATCAGTCATAAAAAACTAAAGACTGGTATTGCAAACACATTTATAACCCAAATGTGGATCTAATAACAATTCATGAGGTATGGCATTTTATAGAGTCTTGCTGCAAAATTATCTGAAAAAATACATGAAATTGGCATTATTTTAATATAAAGTCAAAAACTAAGCCAAATCAAACAAAAACAACATCAAAGAGCAGACAGTTATATAAGAAAGGGAATAACAGCGACAGAATTGAAGACTATGTAGACGTCTTTATATCCCAGGAAATAAAAAAAATCACTAGAGGTTTAATTACCCATCTGTCTCATGCTTCTCTCTTACGTACATCTGAGAAACCAAACATTACTTTATAAAGGACCATGTAAGCCTCTATCATAGCCTATCAGTACTTTCAAAAAAAGTCTTAACAAAAAAAAAAACATGCTAGGAAGACTTTCCTGGCACTGTTTTGTGTAAATCTAAGAGAGGTTATTTCCTATAAGGATACCAGACCTCTCTCATTACAAGCCCTGTCAGAGATTCTTTAGAGCCCCACAAAAACTTGGCACACATTTGTTGTGGTTCTTTGACTTCCTATATCATACACTTGGAACTCTTCCTCTAAGAATCCCACCATTGTTTAGGCCCTAAACAGTTTTTAATACAGGCTGTGATTTACAACATGCTGTACAGGATACTGTATGAAACACTTAGAAAGCAAACTATCAGCAAACCATTGCTGCTTTTATAGCACTGTATTAATAATTCAATGACTAATTTTTTTGCCCATAATTTCTGGCAGATGGTAGTTGTTGTTCACCATATGAGATTTATCATGGAATTTAATTTATTTGTAGTAAAATTCATTGAGTCCCATCATGTCAGAATACATTTGCATTATAAACTGTAGAACACAAACCAGCCTGTTAAAGGTGCTCAAACATTCAATGATTGAAATGCTAGAGTGTAAGTTTTGAAAAATTTAATATCAGCTAGAATTGTAAAAACCCGAGCACGTATTGGCATTATTTTCTCTCAGCATCCTTCCATAATTATGAAGTTGATTATATTTGTCCTAGGAGTAAACCCTTCATATTAACCTTTAGTCCACAGCTACATATTCCTGTGTTACAACTAGCTAAAAAAAGCATTCCTATGATTTGTTCAGGCTGCCAAAAGCACTTCAGAGGCCTGCTCAGGTTTTTAAAGGAAACTGAAAACTCTTTCCATTCCTTGCTGTGTCTTGTGCTTTACTAGTTATTACACACTTGTCCAACATGTTCTTGTTCCTCTCTTTTCCTGTATTATCTTCCTTTGCTTTTTGTACTTTCTTTTACAGGCTGTAATACTTTATTTGAAAACTTTTGTTTTTATTTCTACTCGTGTTTTCCCTGGAATATAAGTCCCTATAACATCAGTGATTCACACTCCATCTGTTCCCCTAGTTAATTTGCTAGCTTTTGTTTCTGACATTCATCTATGTAATCTGTTTCATCTGCTTGCTCATTTTGGCACCTTTTGTGTCTCTTGATAATGTACTCAGCACTACCAAGGTTTTACATGTTCAGATAATGGGATCCAGTTATATATTTAATCTATGATCAGTCTATTGTAATCTGTACTTTATCAGCACCTAGTCATGCCCTTGAACTGTTAAAACATTGTTTCCATCCTGTTTTTATACAATTACACTAGTTAACAATGTGCTTTAAGTGAGAACAATCTAGAAAACTCCAAATTTACTGTATTGTTCTTTGATATTAAAGTTCACTGATTTCAAGGATGAACTGAACTGAATTGAATGAGTTCACTGATCTTTCTCAAATTATATCTCTATTCCATTCTACTCAGTAACCTGTTTTCCCACTTTAGCACTGAAATTATCTTTAATCTGTAAAACATTCATTTTTAACATGGCTTTACCCAGTTTTTTGTCTTGCAGCTAACACTCTTCAGTGTCACCGTTCATTACCATGGTACATTAAGAGAACTGGCTGATCCTGAGATAGATTGAAACAAGCAGCAATGGCTTGATTAGTTCTTGCTGGTTTTTGTCAAAAAGAATTCGAATTACAAGTTTTCTGATGAAATGCTTGTTTTTTTTGTGATACAGAGAACTCTTCCCTGAAGATAGTGTAGTCAGAGCCTGAAGAGGGGTGTAGAATTCCATGCTTCTATGGTGCATCTCCAGAACAGTGAAGTACAGTTATTACACATTAATTTAGTTGCTATCAGAGAGGAGGATGGGCTTTCTAGACTGTTAATGTAATTTTTGCTCACATCAACTTGCAGAGAGGAGGGAGATATCACTATAAAAATCTGGCTTCTTAAAATGACTCAGGTGAACATACTACTCTGATTGGTGTCTGGCATTACAGATTGTAGTTATTATAATTTTTGACATTCCTAATTACACTCCATACTCAGACGAGCTTATTGACTGAAAATCTGGCTAATTACACATACCATTCACACTTAAGTAACTCAACAACTTCCAAACCTCATTGGATCAAGACTTTACATATAGAGGAGGCAACATTAACCAAAGAAGGTATTTTCAATGCTTTGCAAGGATGGTTCAAAGCTGGTGGTTCTGAAAGTTAGATCTTTTTAACTACTGTGTTTAACAACAAAGTATTTCCAGAGAATGAAGAATAATGCAGTCATTAATATTTTCAGGCACTTACATTGATAATCAAATATCCATAAATACCTGAACTTTCAGCAGAAATTATTCAGCAAATACAAGTTTTTCAATAACACTGCTCACCAAATTGTTATTCCCCCCATCTGACTTTAGGAAGACAGGACTTCTAGGTTGCTCTTAGATCACTACATCCAAACACCTTCTACACCAGCTAGTTTTATAGGTCTGTTTATGAATATCTTACAAATGCATGGAGTTTATATGGCACATATTTACCAGTGAAAGCTAAAAATCCAGATATTTCTTGTGAAATATTTCTTGGACTACTGCTTACTTCTTACACTATTGATGAAAATTATTTTGGAGCAGGGAGTATCAACAGTAGTCAGATTTACCACAGTGCATTTGTCATATCTATACATTCATGGTGTAAGAATATTTTTGGATAACAACAGGATGAAAAATATGATCAAAATCAAGGCTAAGCAGACAAGAAAGTTGACTAAGCTTGGTCATATTAGTAAAATTCACAATCCCACATTCATAATTCCAAAATTCACAATCCATGAAGCCTGCAATCACACTAGTTTCAGAACTGGATCTGCAAGTCTATGTGTACAAAAGAAAATGTATCCTAATGCCCCATACACTGTTAGGTGTCCATTCAACAGCCATGGCACAGGTGAAGGAGACGAGAAGAAAGGGTGATGTCTACATCTGCATGCAAGACTGCAAATAGATGAATTGCATCAGATAACCCTGTAACAGAAAATAAACCTCTTTCTTATACTCAGAGACACACTTTTCCTTATTTAACTCTCTCTGTTGAGTAGCAGCCCGTATCAAATATGAGTGGAGAAAATGTCTTTACATCCCAGACTAGTTTGTCTCTTGGTCTTTAGAGCATTTTTCTGGGAGGTAAGAATGTGTGCTGGACTATTCTGCTTTTGAAGATATCTGCTGAGGCTTTTTCAAACACATTGAAGCCAGTAAAATTAACTACTGATAAAATCAGAGAACACAACTACCACTACTTTCCATGTCTGATTTAATTAAATGTCTTTGCACATATGCATGTAAACACTTGGAGGGTATCCATGGCCTGAATCTGTATAGTCTTTGCTAAGTAAAATCAGTTTAACCTTGGTGTAATTGTGTTTATTTCATCTAGTTTATCTGAAGAAAGTCAAACAATAAATCACATTCTGATTCCTGATTTGGATTATAGGGTGTATTACAAGTTTTACTTTGAACAAGTACTTCTTCATGTAGCTGACCTACAACTACAAAAGAGGTTTGTCCTCTGACAAGAACATTTTTATGCCTCTCAAGGTACTATTTAGACCATTATACCTAGGTACTCATGATGAATTCATGCATGTATGTTATATTAAGCAACTTTTTTCTGGCCTAGTACAAATTTTTTCAAAGGAAAAAATTCTGTCAGTGTAGTAAGAAAAAAGTAAAGTTTTTGTTCCCTAGACAATGAAAAAAGTCATGTTAAAAAATATTAGCAATATTCTTGATCTTGAGAGTTTAAATTGATTTTTCTGCTGTGAATTAATATTCAAAGTGTTGTAGAATTGATATACAGGAATTTGCATACTTTTTAATATTTAACAGACAGACCATTTTACCTTCTTTCTGCATGCATAACACAAGGTTATTCTCTTGGAAAAGTCCAATATATTATAGACTTTCTCTTCTTTTGCATTTAATGTAAATCATGCTTCATCTAAGTAAACACAGAGACTTGTTTGTCTAAAGTCCTATGGATGTACCTAGAAGATGAGTTTGAGCTTCACTAACGGTGTTTGATGTCAATAGTTGGACTTCAAGGCCTGGTCAGTGATGCAGCATTACCACAGAAACACTGGCACAGTACCCATCAATTCTTTAAACTATAATACTGGGCATGAAAACACTTAAAGTGCCACCTGAATTTTCCTACCCTTATTTATTGTAAAAAAGACAGCTTGGTACAGCTGCAATCACTTTCAAAGTATTGCAGAATCTTTAGGAAGGTGAATTTCCATTGTTCACAATACTAAAATAATTTAGCCTGAATGTAAGCATAGCAGACATAAGCTCCTTGCAAAGGAGCTGAAAGAGATGAAAGTTATCATCACCCAGTCAATGCTTTGTCCTTGGGAAGTGCCACAAGTTCCTTGTTACCATAGTTCTGTGTGCATTTACTACCTCCTCAGTTTTCAATCCATGGAGTCATTATTCCAGATTAGAATCACTGGATAATTCAAGAGCAACTTGAAGGCGTCTCTAGGATAACTGCTGGCTCAAAGGAAGGTTAGTTATGAGATGACACAGCCCACAGCTATGTAACTGGGCCTTCAAAACCATGAAGGATGGAAAAAGACTGCACAAGTTCTCTGGGTGACCCGCTCCACTGCTCCACTGCCTGTCTGTCCTCATGGGAAAAAAAATTCCACTTCTATCAAACTGAACTTACCTTGTTTCATACCTATCATCTTTCACCCTCCCACTGCATATGCTGTGGAGAACCTGCTCCCACAGGTAGGGGAGGAGGCTGTGGGCTCTTCTCTCAGCTCAGCTTCTCTCAGGCAAGCCCAGTTCCCTCAACCTCTCTTCACAGCTGAAAGTGCCTTGGTCCCTGACTCTCCTGTCCTTGTGACCCTATACTGAGCTCACTCCAATTTATCCACATCTTTCTAGTACTGAGATGGGGAGGGGAGTGCAAAACTCTACATGTAGTCTAACAGATGTTGACCAGAGGAGATGATCTTTTCCCCTGACCTTCTGACTGTTCTCCTGTTAGTATGGCCCAGTATCGACCTCCCTTGCTTCCAGATGGAGGATTCATGCAGACATGCTATCTGCAGGCTCATCCCAGCCTGCTGTCAGTCAGAACCCCTGGGCCTTTTCTGAAAGCTGATCCCAGACAGTCAGTTCCCAGCTTGTGTTTCTGCTAGACATTGCACAAAGTCATAGTTTAGAGCTCTGTAAGTGTTTAGGTAGTATTGCTGTACATAGCATATGAATTAGTTACAAAAGAAATGAGATTGTTGCTCATCTGACTGCTGACAATCAAAAAAATAATCAAACATAAGGCATCTGGTAACAAAGCTGAATAACAAAAAGTGTGAGATTTCTATAAGCAGGCAGTAACTGGATGAGCAAAGTATACGTAGTTGCCTTTTTTAAACTGCTACCACCAGTTCATAATAAATGGACTATTTTCTTTGACTTCTTCAAACACAAAAAGAATGTAAAGATCTGTGAGAATGTCCAGGAACTGACTTGTTTGCTTGGAATTTGATTTTTTTCTCTATACCATGCAGCTGCTCATTCTTACAAAGTTTGAAGTTCAATAGGTCAAACAAACCAATATTATGCACTGCTAACCAATATAATTCATGAAGAAACATATTCTCTATTCAGACTGAATAGGCCCATTATCCATCAAATGATGAAGTTACAATCACTACCTTTAAAACTTCAAATAAAACCACCAATAGTTATAAGAAGTGAAAAAGAGAGCTATGGGTGAAAACGAAAGCCACAAGTTCATTCACACCTACAAACCATGGGTCCTGAAATTTGAAGTAAAAGGAGGTAATTGGCTTTGATGAAAAACTTTTATAGTCTGACAGAATTGTTTCTTCCACTAAGATGGTAGAAGGCAACTCTTTCAAGTTATATCCGGATAAAAAGTAGAATAAAAACAGGAATGAATTAGTGTTAGAATTAGATGGAGAATAATCACAGCAAGCCACAGGTTGAATTTTCATATGGAAAGTGCAGCAGTGTTCCACAAACACAGCTAATTAATTGGTCGAGTTTGTTAAACTAATTATTATGAATGATAATGGATTCCATATGTGCAAATATCAGTTTAAAAAAAAAGAAAAAAAAAGTAAAGAAGAATGAATTTTTGCTGCCTTCCCAAAGAAAAGATGCAAGTAGATAATTTTTAGAAAGACAGAACAATATTTCAGTATAGGCAAAAGACTGAAACATCAGGAAAGTGACTGATAACCACAGACAGTCCATCTTGTTTCAGCTTATTTTGTGATTCTGGTAAACCATATAATCTTATAGCATATCTTTTCCTTTTCTGTGGAAATGGAAATAATAGGTCCATCCTGTCTATTTGGATTTGATATTCAGAGTGGTACAACATTTTTGTACATCATGCTTCAATAATACATCTAACAATATAGGGGTAAAGATACTGTGATATGCATGATACCATAATAATTAATAATAATCATCATTGTCAGCATCTTTTAGAAAGGAAAAAGTTCTGTATAGCTCATAGAATTAAGCAGTTCAGGCATATGGCTTGATAAACTCCTTGGAACTCTCTTGAAGAGAGACCTAAAGGAGCACAGGTTCCAGGGATTCTGATCCATGTGTTCCTTGCCACAAGGCATGAACTGCCCTGTGGTAAAGGTTCTTGTGTAGCAATTATGACAACAAGCCAGCTGACCTCTGGGTGGATAAGAGTAATCCTATGTAAGTCTATCACACTGAATAACATGTCTATGGTATTAAAATGCTGGTTTAAGTTTGCTCATCTGGAATTCCCTGGCTGCATAAAATTTGCTTTCTTATGTACCTTGTATAATGATGTCAAGTTTGATTTTCTGCCTCATACTCATGATTTCAGGTTCCATTACAGGAATTCAGTTTCTGCTCTATTGAATAATCAAAGCTAAGAAACATTGAGGTAAAAGATTTAGTAAAAGAGAAAAAAAAGATGTGAACGTGAACCTAACAAGATTTGAAGTGTTGATATTGGGCAGATTGCTAAAAGAACACCTCTATCTGTTTCTTATAAAACAAAGCAACTGCATTGAATATTTTATGGTCTTCCATCACCACAAATTGGAGTTCCTTGACTTTCCAATGGATATATTGAAACAATATGGGATTGTTGTTCAACAGATTTCATTATACTCAATCTTTAGAGAGAAAAACTCAGGAAAAAAATGCGTTAACAAGCTTGCTGTTGCCAAAGGTCTGTGGCAGAGGAGGGAAACTGGATCCCTCTAAAGGCAGTAGCAAAGACCACAATCTCTGTACTGTCCTTTTTCTTTGTTGTATATGTTGGTGGGAAGGAACCAGCTGCTGCTTTGGAAAGAGGGCAGTAACTTCAATGGTACATCCGTTGCAGATCTCTAATGACTGTCTTTATGACCTATTTACCTGTTTAATGAGTTATACTCTGGACATGAGGGAGGAAATGAGAGGATATCTGAGTGTGCCTAATAAAAATCATGACTGACAATTTGCATTTTACAGCTCCTCACAGAAGCACAGAATTATTTAGACTGGCAAAGACTGCCAAGAAAGCAGAATCGCAAAATCACAGCATCAGAGAATCATAGAATGGTTTGGTTTGGAAGGGGACCTTAGAGATCATCTTGTTCCAATCCCTTGCCATAGATAGGGACACTTTTCACTAGACTAGGCTACTCAGAGCCCCATCCAGCCTGGTCTTGGACATCTTCATGGATGGGGAGTCTAACTCTTTCTGGTAAACTTATGCCAGTGTCTCCCAAACCTTATAGTAAAGAATTTCATTGTAGCTTCTAACCTTGCCCTCTGTTGGCTTGAGGCCATTCCCACTTGTTTTGTCACTCCATGTCCTTGTCTCCAAGAGGGATTCAGGTGAGCAGCTGGGAGCCCAGAGACACCATTCCCCAGCTCCTGTGCCCAAGTTCAAGATTTGACCAACCACCACTTCATCAACTCGACTATAGCACTAATTGCCATGACCACTTGTTTTTCCACCACTCCCCGGGCAGTCCGTTCTCAGAAATTCTGAAATTCAATTCTTTCTTTACAGATATGGAAGATTAGATCCTCTCCATCATGCTTTGGACTCAGAAACTTGTTATCAATATAACACAGTTACTTCATGGCCACCAGATAAACCTTACAGGTAATACTAAGTGAGCAGAAAGGTTTCTAAGTTAATGGAAAATTCTACCTTTTTCTGGCTACCCTCAGATGGTTAATGGTATTAAAATCCAACATTTTCAGGGAACATTGTGATTTTCCAGGCATTATGTGAATGTGAATTCAGACTACAAAAACCTACTTGCAATCAGGATTTTCCAGATTGCTTTTTATTTAAAAAGCTTGGAAAACAATGACGGGGGGAAAAAAAAGTAGAGAAAGCATTTCATTTTTTCTCAGCTCATCAAAAGTTAGATATTTCAGTACTGCTAGGAAGAGATGACAAAGAAAACTACATATACTAGTAAAGAGACATTGGATTCATAGATATCTGAGTGCCAACATGCTTGATACTGTTTTCTACAGGACTGATCATGGTAGCTGTAGAGGCCTGGAAACACATGGGTATAATATAAATCCAAAGGACAAAGAGGAAGATATAGCACCATGATAGATTTATTCATATCTAGAAGGTTTTGCTACTGTCCAACCTGAAATGTTAAATTTAACAGCAGCGGTAAGGTAATGGAGTCTCTGTTAGCAGATACCTCTACTGAATATATTTTTTATCAAATTGAACAGGTAGTAGGGAGAAATTATAATAATTTTCTACAGTAAATGTTTCCACAAAGATGTTTCTTACATAGTGAGATAATACATCAATTTTTGGGTTTGAAAAAGCTAATCTTAGTAAAGATTGCTATCATAATAACTACTCTTGATTTTTCCATGTGTTCTACAATTACAATGATGTGATTGCAAAATGCTAAAATTGGGATAATTTTATAACGAAGAAGAAATCCCATTAAGTATACTTTTCCATCTGTAATTCTTTAATTACAGATAATTTAATAGTTTATATTGCAAGAAAACCACTTGTAAAGCATGCTTTATGCTATTAATGACTAGCTATATTACCATAAAGCAGTATGCCAAGAAAGGAAAGTAAGGAATCCAAATCATGCCTTCCTCCAGCTACCTTTAGCTTACAGAGAGAAAGGAGACTGAGTCTCAACAACTCAAATTGGTCATTACTTATCTGTACCTTCATCTATTCCTCTGTCTGTCTATCAAACCTAGAATTTTATTTTTCTTTATTTTCCTATTCAGATATTGTCTTTAAATGATAGTCCTATTTCAGTGTTATTAGTTTAAATGTAAAATATACACTTCCCTTGAATTTGTAAACCTAGAAAGCTTTTTAAACAAACAAACCCTTATAATTTATTTTTATATCTTGTATTCTTTTAAAGTTTTCTGAACCTAAGTACTTTTTATTCAGACTTGATGTTAAATATATGTTTTTTAAAAAAATAATTTTAACCAAAATATAATTAAGTTGTATCAAATGATCCAACAATTAATTGCTATCTGGGATTTGTTAATGATCCACCATCAAGACCGAATGGATTCTATGACCCTCAAAATGCAAAATTTCAAAGTATGTGTAAGAGCAGAGGGGTTTTTTAAGTGTTAAACCAAAAACATTGAAGCAACCATATTAAATAAGTACAAAAGGTATTAAGAAGCACTCCCCTCCTTGAAAAAGTCTCTTTCTTTAAAAAATCAAAAAGTAGCAATTATTTTAACATTGGCTGCTATTAGTAGCATAAAAAAAAAAAAAAAAGAAACCCACAATTTTTATCTCTGTGGACTTTAAATATTCTCACAGCAATGCCAGCACTAAATATGTTCTCACAAAGTTTCTATTTGTTTATATACTATTTCTGCCTGGGACCTTAATAATTTTTTTTGTTTTAGTTGTTATTTAAAATAATGCCAATTTACCCGATTTTGTTTTACTTTATGTTCAGAAAAAAATTCTCTTTTCAGATTTATATTGACTGAAAATTCTTTACCTACTGCTTTGATCTTCAATAGATGCAATTAAATTATTGGCTAGTCAAAATTCTCAGTGTGATAACACTGTAAAAATGCTCATTCTAATATTCTCACATAAATTGCTTGAAGGATAAAATAACATTAATTTTATAGAGTAGGTTTAACAAAAATACACAGTTCAGGATATACTGTATTTGTATCTGCTGCTCTGAATAATTTGTTGGCACCACCTTCTTGTTGCTCTACTTTCTTTCTGGTCCATTTGAAAAATTCACCATTATATTTTTGTACTAAGCTAGATTGCCCAGAGAAACTAGATTTTTAGGCTATAAATACTTTAAACCAAAAATTCTTTATTTAATAATTAGGGATTAGATAATGTATTAATTCAAGCTGCGTATTCAAGCCCTTAAAAACATTTTTGTCATTGGTTGTAAACGCTAAGTAGACAGTAAAGTACACATCCAGATGTGGTTGATTCATTCAATTAGGAATTTCTCTTATTTGATGTCAGCAAGTTTTACAAAAAGCAATCAATATTAATAGTCAATTCTATTAATATATATTTCATTTTCCAGGCAGACTACACTGATGAAGTATGCTTTAGAGGAAAAATCCAGTCACAAGGGACTACTGAGGCATGTAGTAGAATAGTTTGTAAGTGTAAGAGAATAGTTTGTATGGATAGTGCAGAAGGCAATCTTTCCCAATGAATTACAGTTGCTCTGATTACCAAGGAGTGGAAATAGCCTTGCCTGCCAAGTGAGGATGGGGGTTATGAAAGAGTGGGGTAGCTGGTCACAAGTTACAGTTGGAGTTAGAGCTTGAGAACCAGGGTTTGCTGCAGTTTGGGATGGAGTCTGCTGGCTGTGCTGTGAGGAGGAAGGGACATGTGGTTGTGCAAGGGACAGATAAGGACAGGGTTAGGTGGTTGGGTAAGGGACAGGTTGAGTTTTAGCCAGCCATGAAGAAGGAAACTTGCAGAGAGGAGAAATGGAGTCAGTGCTGTGTGGAGCAGCCTGTAAGAAAAATAGTCAGTACTGTGTGAAGCTGCCAATGAAGGAAGGAGTCAGAGCTGCCTGACAGAGGGCATAAGAAGCTTTTAAGAAAATGCTGGTGATGATGCCAGTCATGTCTGTCTCAACATAATTACTACAGAGGCATAACTTCTTGCAAACATATATGTTTACTGAAATATTCTTCTTCCATTTTTTGGACTGGTTTAACATAAGTGGTTCAATGTACATTAAAATCTTACTTCTTTTTCTCAGACCACAGGTTAAGAACTTGACCAGGAAACTTCTTAGCTTGACCGCTACCAGCTACTGATCTTTCATGTAGGAGTTGAGAAAGTGGCTAGATGTAGTCCAAAGACAACCAAAAAGGACTTCAGGGCCTTGTGATAAAGAAATCTGGTGCACAAGTTATATTTTTATCTATGCTTCCAGTTGAAGGTGGAAACATTGGAAGAAACAGATGGGCTGAATCTACTAATGCATGGATCCGTGACTGCTGTCACCATCAAAATGTTGGGATTTTTGACAACAGAATGTCAAAACAGAATGAATGGCCTATGCCAGGCTCGCTGGCATCAGATGGGACATACTTTACTCAGGGAGGGAGGAGAATCTTTGCTCAGGAACTACAGGGGCTCATTGGCAGAGCTTGGATCCGTGTGTTAGTTTATGTGAGGGAGATGAACAAGCTTGCCCCTGGAAAGCTGTGGGCTGAAATGCAAAGGTAGAGGGGACAGGGTTCTAGCAAGAGTCTAGCCTCTTTAGCCTGTGAGCTGTATTGGCCACATCAGAGAACATTCCCAGTCTCATGGAGATGAGCCAGGGTTTCCTGGGTTAACAGAAGCCAACAGAAAACATCAGAGAAATATCTCAAAATAATGGAGGTGTTCCTCTACAAAGGTGACACAGACAACAGCCCAGCTGAGGAGCCTCTACATCAATGTACTCAGCATTGGCAACAGACAGGAAGAATTGGATGCCAGCATGTTGCTGAAAAGTTATGACCTAGTTGTCATTACTGAACCTTGGTGAGGTGAATCCTGTGACAGGAATACAACTATCAACGGCTACAGACTGTTCAGAAGACACAGGGAAGGAGGGAAAGTTGGAGAGGTACATCAAGAGGCTGATTGAATGCGAAAATTTGTCTCTGGAGAGTAGCCGTGAGCAGGTTGAAAGCCTGTGAGTAAGAATCAGACTGAGTTAGCAAAGAGAGCCAGGGTGCTCAAAGCCCCATCTAACCTTGATGCCTAGAGGAGCTGGAACAGAGGCTAGACAGAGTTAAGAGGAATAAAGTGGATGTTTATTGAGAGGCTTTCGATGGCCACACCCTGGCAGTACCAGCGCCACAGCTGTGGCCCTGTCCGGATGGGTCCAAGATGGAAGCAAAAGAGGGCTTGGTCACAAGATCTCACACTCTTACAAGTTTTAGTCCATTTGCTTACAGAAGTCAACTGTCCAATTAATAGCCTCAAATAGTGAAGCCTCATCCTCCTTGCTTGCTTGCCTGCCCTCCTCTTTCCACATTGTTTATGCTGAAAGCCTAAAGTTTGAAGAAATTGTTCTTGAGTCCCCAGCTGGAATAGGACTGTTTTGTCTTCACCACCCTGTGAAAAAAATCTGACTAACCCTTAATATAAAACTAAAAGCTGCAAACAAAAGCAGAACAGAAAAACTTAAAACTTAAGCCATCAACCCAACCTTGAACACTTCTGATGATGCGACACCCACAGCTCCTCTGGGTAACCTATGCCAGTGTTTCAACCTCCTCATAGCAAAAAAAATTTCTATCTAAATGTCCTCTCTCTTAGTTTAAAAAGCTTATTCCTTGTTCTGTCACTACAGGATCTAGTAAAAAGCCTTTTTCTTTCACTTAAGCACCCTTTAAATAGATGAAAGCCACAGTAAAGTTCCCCCAGAGCCTTGTCTTCTCCAGACTGAACACCAACTCAACCTGACTTCCTAGGTGAATGTGTCTATTTTACTTGGGGAGGCCAAACCTAGGTGAAGTACTCATACTGTGGACATCTGGCAAATATTTATAGGGTGTTAATTGCTTCCAGCTACTCAGATTAGCTTTGTCTATTATTCTCTGAGCAGATATTCTTCACCAGGTGGCACCTGGTGGCAGGTTTCCCCTGACTCTATGTATTACGTCTCCTAAGATTTTTCATGCAGTGATAAATTTTATATCCCCTAATTTCTTGTTAACTAAAGAACAAGGAAAGCTGTGGTTGGTTTGGAGATAGACATAAACCAACTCACCATGTTCTAAATCATTTTTGGTTTAATCTATACTATCTCATTCGAAGCACAACCTAGATTCCACTCAGAAGTCATACTACAACCTTTAGCAAACATGACAAGCCAGGTATGCATGGTGCTGGGAAAGCAGAGCAGAGTGTACCAAGATAACCAGCATGGAGTAAGAAGAAATCACAGCTGTATAAACTTTAATTCTAGCAAAGTACATAATTCACCTTTCCAGCAAAAGGGAAAAAAGCTGTGATGGCTTTATACATTTTCAGAGCTGATCATGAGATAGATTTCTAACTGAGAAAGAAAATCATTGAGACATTCACAGAGCTGAAGCTACTTTTAAGACGTAAGATCTCTCACCTTTTGATAACTGCATGATGTACAGATAGTATTGTTCTTGTTAAAAACTGTATTTTGCATCAAAGTAACAACATTTCAAAACCCGTAACAACTATGCTTTTCTTTAGTATCTCCACTAAGTGCATTATAGAAAAAATAGCACATGCAGATAAATACAGGACCTTAGAACATACGTTTAATTGTTCGAGTTAATTAATCTAGTTAATTGTTGTTTAAAAACAATCACCTTGGAAGTTTGCATTATCAGCATAAAATATCTCTGTTAACTGCTTTCTGTTATGCAGCTGGACATAATCTGCAGCTCATATAGTTCAATATTGCACAGTAATACATGGTACACTATGCTCTCATAGTATAAAGACCTGCTAAGAATATCTAGTAAGGGTATCTTGTCATGCTGGTTTTGGTTTTGCACCTATAAATAAATAACTCTCTTTTTTTTTTCGCCATACCAGAAAATTTTGTGTTTAAGTTGTGCAAAATTACATAAGAAAAACTGCTACCCTTTTTGACACATGGAGTATTTCCTTTAATCATGAACAATTGCTTACCACTATTGAACAAATGTTTTTGTTTGGCACAAACTTCAATACTTTAGTTTTCAAGCTTTTAAAATGAACATTAATACGAAAAGTCTATTTAAAAACTTCAAAATTTTCCAAATTCTGTAGAAGGTTAACATATGCATTGCTTGTGACCTTAGTCCTTTTTTTGGGCATATGTCAGATTGTTTAGTCAGTTCCTAAATTCAGAGAGAAGACAAGATTTTGAAGCCAATATTATAAGTATTTCTCAATTTCTGATTCATACTAATTTTTCTCTTTTGTCAGTTTCAAATCTTCTAATAAACAGAAGTCATATTTGGACACATTAATTTTTTTTTAATATTCACATTAAAAATTTGATGTTTTCACCCTGAAAAAAACTGATTTCTAGACATAGTCTGTGGTCGATAGTTTCCCTCTTCATATGAAATGAAAGAGTTAAAGAGCAAAAATTATTTAAGTGAGAGATAAAATTTTATCTGCTCTTAATTGCAAAGATAGAAGGACTTGGTAATAAAAACACACAAGAAAAATTTTTAAAAATAACATGTTTTAACAATATTTTCATTTGATAAAAGGGAGAGAGATTATTGTGTGATAATTTACTTAATGTGTTTTAGAAAGTATGTTGAAATTATTTAATTATTGAACGAGAACAGATTGGTATAGCCAATTTTGAAAAATGCTAGAGGATCTCTGTAGTACCTAGTATTAATTTTATACCACACAAATAGATTTAAACACATTTTTATCCTGGATCAATTTCTTTTCCTTTTCTTCAAATATGCTTAATTTCTTTCAAGTACTGTGAAATTCACTCCCACTGCTCAAGACTGCAGTAAACACTTGTCATTCCAAACTACGGCATGTCTCTTCTGAGAGACATATTTTTATGAACCTGTAGCTGATGGGCTGTAACAGGCAATAATAGATAGACTTTTTTGCAGTTTCACATTTGGAACATAGGGCATAGAATTGAATTTTCCTCCAGCATTGCTGTTCGTAGGTACCTATTATGACAGAAAACCATGTTATATAAATGTACATTTATGAAGCTAAGTACTGCAGAGAGTTCTAATTTTCCCTTCTGTTGTTGGACTGATATGGTGAAGTTTTACTCTTCCAGGGGTTAGAACCCCTTTTTTTTCTAACTTTCAGGCTAGCATATTTACCTTTTTCTTTTTTTTTCCAGTTTGAGAGTTTGAGGATAGTATTTATAACAGTCAATACCACTCTCTAGAATTTCTGGAGTCGTGATATTTGCCTCCATGGTTTTGGAGAGAACATTCCTTCTGGCAGGCTAGATGAGACAAAGTTTTTTTCAGTTTCTTTTCATTTGAAAAGTTTTCCAATGCTACTAATATAGTAATTTCCCTTGCAGTTGGTATCATTTTTTGTTTTGCTCAAAAGAATATGTATTCTATGTATTCCATCTGAAGCTTGCACAATCACAATTTAATCACATCTCCATTTGTCTACTGGAAATAGCTTGAATGATATAGCCTAGAATTTCATCTGCTTTTTCAGATGTTCTTCTTTGCCAAATTGCCTTTATAATTGCAATAATTCCATCATGTCTTTCATGATAAAACAGAAAAGTCAAAACCATATCATTCTTCTGTTAGAGATAAGAAATGAAAAATTAACTTGATTTAACTTTATAACATTCTTGTCCAGCTTCAAAAGTGTATATAGTTCTGTGCATATACATAAATGCAACTATATTCAATGACTGAAAACATATTCTCAAGAGAAAAATAACAGACATTAGTATCCAATTGTACTTTTCTGTTTTAGACAAGTTGCCAGATTCTGATTTATTTTATGAAATATGAAGCTAATGTCAATGCTAAAGAATAGGATTTCAATTTCATTCTGATCTCATAACCTAGTTTTAGAAATGTAGCAAGTTTTACTTATATATTTATGTCTAGATAGCTTGTATGACAGTATTATCCAACAGAAAATAATTTCTCACAAAAACAGTTTATAGCAATTATAATAAAAAAAAATAAAGCATTGCCTTGGATGTGTACTTTATTCTTTTTGAAAGGAGAAAAAAAGACTATATTACAGCATATATGGAGCTCTGAAAGGCAAATGGGCTTGGAAGGCTTGATGTGCTCAAAGAAGTAAATCTTAAAGGTGCAGGACATGCCCATGTGCCAAAAGACTATCCATTGGAGAAGATGATTGGCCTGGGTGAACAGGGCTTTGTCTGGAGCCTCACACAACAGGGAGAGTTCATGGACTTTTCAAAAAAGGAGAAGATAAGGGATTTAGGAGGATTACAAGGATGATGTGAGGTTGTGCACAAAGAAAACTTAAATGGCAAAGCCCAACTAAATCTTAATCTGGCTATTGCTGTAGAAGACAGCAAAAATATTTCTATAAATACATAAAAAGAGGGCTAAGGAGAATCTCCATTATTTATGGATGTGCTGAGAAACATTGCCAAAGGATAAGCAAAAATCTGAGGTGCTTCAAGACTTCTTTTTCTCAATATTTAATAGTCAGTTATTCAAGCACTGGAATATTCACTTTCCCCAGCAGAACAATAAGAATCAAATATTACTTTGTGTATTTCTTATTTTCCAGTCCATCATGCTCTAGTTCTTCAGGTCTACAGTTGTAATCCTCTATACTGTGTAGAAAGACAGTGAGGAGAAATGGGCTATTCCTAAGAAAGAGGAGCACAAGTACAAGGATTTCTGTACATCTGCCAAAAGGTAAATTAATTACAATCACAACAGAGAGCCATGCAAGAATTATGTGTGTGTTCCTGCTGTCAGCAGCTTCTCTTCATGGCAGAAATGCTTTACTGTTAATAAAATTTTCTCAGAAAAAAAGTCTATTTCCATTAAATCCTTGACACAAATTTTAAAAGACAAACATTGAAAAATATTGTTTCTTCATGTCTTTTACATAAACCTGTATGTATAGTGATGGATTTTTTTATTTTAAAAAATATTTTTTCCTGTTGTGAGACAAATTAAAGCCTTTTAAGTATTGCAGACAAACAGTTTCATTTTTTTCATTTCAGCTTTATTTATGGAAAGTCAAAATTTTAGTCATTATTTCTTATGTAGAGATCAAAACCTTCTTAAGTCTGGAAAATTTCCTGTAAATGGGAAAAAACTTCTTACTAAGTGCAAACATGTTCAGTGTAAAGCAATAAAACACTATTTTACTTCTATAAAATTATTTTTATTGGTCAGTCATTTTACCTTTTATATTTCTTTGATTTTTATGGGAAACTTGGTCATATATTCTAGAAAAATAAACTATTTTTTATTATACTAGAAGATACCCTTCATGGTTATGATGACTGTAAAAAACTATTGACCATATGCATGAATATTCTTCTTGGATAGAGCAAACAATTCTGTATGAAAGGTTAACTTCCAAAACAGTTTTTCAAATAATGAGTATCATTTTCTATCATCAGTAATCCTGTAAAATTCTCTGTTAAGTTCAGAAAATATGTACTTTTAATCGATTTCTTTGAGCGCACAGTCTTTTCTTTATTGAAAATTTTAGTTGATTATTTTCTTTAATTTTTCTTTATGAGTGAAACAGCAGTGCTAAAAATACAGTCTAAAAACTAGTCTCAGTCTTCTTTACCAGTATTATGGCAGAACACCTGGACAGAGAGAGGTTAGATGACAGAGAACTTTCTGAACAAAATAAAAAGTAACTACATATTATACACATATATATTTCAAATTATATATATATAATGTGAAAAAAGTATTATTTTACTGACCATTGAAATTTAGTTAATCCACTTGCACTGCAGAAGGAAAAGATACACAGATGCTGTGAACATGAAAGGGAAATTGCATGTTATTACATGCAATCAATAGCAGTTTCTTAGTAAAGAAGTTAGAAAGTCAGTTGAAGTTATTTTCCTTCCAGCAGTAGCTTCATTGCAGCAATTCAACCTGAACAGAACTTGATCTGTAAATAAGCATTCTCCAAAAACAATTAAAAATTAAATCAATGAGACTTGCAGTCATGAACAAAAACAGCTCAAGGACAGATATTCAGATGCATAGAGAAATAGATTTTTTCTTTCCACCAAATAAGAAGATAGAAGTAGACTACAAGGGAAGGGATGAGGAGCAAGGATGGGGTGGGAAGACAAGGGGAGAAAGTGAGCAGCAGCAGATAATTCCTGCTGATGCCACCTTGCTCTATCTCTAGAGCTTACTGCTGCAGCATCACTTTCAAGAGAACTGGCTCCTCTGCTGGATGCAACCATAGGTAGAGCAGTCCTGAAGCAGTGTGGCATTTTGCCTTCCAGCAATATGATACTCTAGACAAGGACTTTCTTTACTGGTGTAGTCTTGCCTGTGAGTCTTCTGTACCTTCCTAGTCTTGCAGACAGTGACATGTAACATCTCAGTATGTATCTCTATTAACTGCATGTGAGAAAATTAATAATTAACAAGATGTCATCTGTGAATAGCCCGTAAAGTGAAAGGTGTCAGCAAAATTACTGTATATAAGAATAGGAAAATTACCTTCCTTCTTCCGCTTTAACTGATCCAAAAGAGTATTTATAGCTGCATCATCCAAATGTTATGTTTTCGTTTTCTGGGATAGCCAGTCGCATGTGGATAAAATCAAAATGTGAATTAAAACAGACAAAGACATTTAATTAAGAAATGCTAAACCTTAAACAAATTTTCACAGTATTGAGACCTTTCCAGGGATTGTGTAAGGACAGGCAGGTCCAAAGGGAATCATATGTTCAGTGAAGTCTTGGATTTGATGACAATTGCTGTAGATCAGCCAGAAGACTTCTGACATTACACTTTTTCTTCCTATGCATCTTCTTCAATGCTATAGAAATCAGCCTAGATGAACTGAATTTTTAATACAATTTCTTATTGTTCTATTCAATTTTTTATAGGAAACCTTTGAAAACTATCCTAAAAAGTATTGAGAAAGTACTTCAAAAGAAAAAGGGAGCAGTTCCTGACCAGTGCACTTCTGCTGAGTGCCCTGGAACAGAAACCATCACTGATGCTACAGGACTTTTTTTTTCCTTCTATCTGTCAAAAAAAGAGATGGTTGTGCAATGGCATACTCACTTAGGAAGAAAAAAGGATTGAAGGTACTGGAGAAAGAACACATGTGAAAGCTCTCTCTTTGATGGCAGTCAAAGAATTAGTAATTGTGTACTATAACTGCAAAGATTCAGCCTTCTCCTGGGAATTCCTTTGAAAAAGATGGTAAGGATCACAAAAGAGACAAAAGTGGGTTCCATGTAGAAACCCAGCCTTTTTTAGTGTGTTCCTCTGAAAATGGTCTTAAACATTCAGAAAAGTGATAAAGTGTAACAATTTGGTCACACAGGATGTGACCTCTCTGAAAGTGGTTGTCACGATCCGCTCAACCCGAGTGGGAGTCGTGATGGTTCGTTTGACCCCAGGGAGCAAAAGACAAAAAGCAAGGGACTCAAGTGTTATTCAACAGCAAGCATTTATTGTGTGCCAACAATTCAGTTTTGTGATAGAGGAGAGAGAGAGATAAAGGAAACAAAATAAAAGGGAAGAGAGAGAGAAAGATGGGGAAATAGCTACCAACAGAGGGGACTCATCCTTGTGGTCTTCAGCCAATAGACGAGTCTTCTATCCATCAAGGAGAAAGAGATCTCAAAGTTTCTTCAGAAAGTTATCTCTTTATAGTCCTTTTCCAAGGCGAGTGGCCTCTGGCCAAAAGGTGGGAAGATTTATGGACTATTGTGTGCAGAGGCCTGTTGCTCTGAGAAGCAGGTGTAGCTCTCCCAGCCCGTACCTGCTCGAAGGCAGTGTACCGT
>WBND01000630.1:93394-116591 GCA_013398595.1 Tychaedon coryphoeus | reverse complement strand
CAGGTGGGACTTTTGTCCTCTTGGCCATTAGGGGCCAGGTTAGGTGACATTGGGGGTTGCCTGTAGTGTGCCATGTCTGACAGACTGTGGAGCTGGGGGGTTTAAGGCAGGGCACAACCTCACAAAGCCTGACCCACCTTCCAAGCCCCTGAGATGTCTGGAAACAGATCACCTTTTCCAGTCTCTGACAATACCACAGAATTAATTTACTTCGTCTATAAAGAACTTACTCTAGAGTCTCTCCTATAAAAGGAAAATTAGAAGCAATCAACTTGCATTGACAAGCTCAAAAGCTGCGAAATAATAGCACCTTAGTGTGTGAGGAAAGTATGTTATAATTGGTATGTACCACACACCTGTCACTGACTGGCAAAAAATTAGAAATAAACACATCTGGTGGAATATTCAGGAGACTGCCTGACTATACATTTTTGATAACACATTTCACTCTAAGTAAAACATCATAAAATCAATGTATAGACTAATTTTTACACAGACTATCAATTTCTGAATCAAAACAGGCATGTTTTATTGTAAATGGAAGGAAGTTCTTCCAATTTTTGCTCCAGCTAAGCAGAAGATACAAAAATGTCCTTCTAGTCCTGCTTCTTGTATGAGAAATTTCATTAGTTTGTCCAGAATGGCTGATTGACTTAGGTAGATATTTAATAAGGCTCATTCCTTAAAAATTGTATGTGACATTAAAGCAGCAGTACACTTAGAAAATGAGAATCCGTATTCAAAAACTGAACTGCAACTGTTTAATGGTTTGATGACTCTTCTTTAAAAGAAATTACTGGAAAGGACAGTTCCGCCTTAGACCTAAACCACCTTTCATAAGATTTTGAAAACCATTCTCAAGACAATATTAAAACTTAATATAGGAGCAAAAAGAAGTGTTTATGACATTAAGTTTCTGACTGAGGTTTTTTGAGATCTTAATTTCATCTCACATTCATTCTTTTCTAAGCTAATATACAGTTCTCTTTTTGAAACAGTTTTTCTCCTTTAATTTATTTTTCTTTTCAACAAAGAAAGAAGATTTGTGTGATGGTAGTGTATACTTAACTACCCTAAGTAAGAATAATAATAAGCAAAAATAATATACTCTAAATTGATGGAAGCCATTTTGTCCCCTGTAAAAGCATATGGGCTTGGAATTTACAGACATCATATAAAATTACCACTGTACTAATCTTACATGACATGGATATTTATAGATCTAAAATATGTAAGGCATCTGATATTCATGTAATCTGAAATAATGTCATCAGTTATAACCAGGAAATACATATAACTGTTTCTTTGATCTGTGATGGTATTCTATATTTTTACATAAAAGCTTTTAAGTGATGGGCTTTCTTTCCCTTAGAATGGCACTCTCAATTTATAATAGCATAACTTAGAATAGAACCCTTTGCATTGTGCTGCAATTTGTAGCTGGACAAACTAGAAAAACAGGCAATCTCTGAACAACATCAAGAATTTATTTAAAGGTATATCTGTGCACTTTACATATCCTTCAGATCTAATATTGCTGTGAAAGTAAAGAGCATTTTGTTTTTTTAGGGTTTTTTTTTTACAAGAATTTACTTCATTTACTTTCAACTACCTTTATGAGCAAGTAAAAAAATGTACATATTTTAGAATCCAGAACTTCTAAGCTGTTGGGTTTTTCTGTTATTTATCAGTACTGTCACAGAAATGGTTTCAAGAATACCTTTGTATGATCAAAACCATACAATTATCAACAGCAAAATGAGAAAAACTTAGCTATATCCTTATAAAATTAAAATAAATTATCTCACCATAAATAATTTTAATTTGAGTTTAATCTTATTTGCATTGCTCTTATCTCTCTTCTCACTTTATACATTCTTTGATTTTTTTAAGTGTCCTTCACAACTGTCCAGTAATATAGCAACCCTTGCTTTTGAACTTAGCAGTTAAAAATGCTGTGTTAGACTGCTGGTACTTAAGATGTAGAGGAAGGATCCTGTACCACAGCTGAAACCAGCTGGGCCCTAGCCTATATATGAAAGAATACTGTGTGATGATGACAGGCAGGCTGATTCTTTCCATTTGCATCACCTTAGAAAGTAAAGGAGGTGAACCTAATAACCTCTAGGAGAATGTCACCATTTGAAGAAATAAAAATCTGCACACTCAGAATCGTACAGCCAATCTTATCACTTCAGGTAATTTTGCATGTGCTTTGCATTATTTTACTTAGATGTTGCTACTTTTTAATGGTAGCCAGACCTTACTGAAAATCCCTCAGAAGTCATCTTTCAGCTTGTAGTGGTTCTGAAATGGAGAATATGGAGAAAAAGAAATGAGTGGGGCAATAAATTAATCCAGTGGCCACTTTATTCAGTAGCTACATTTTTTGCATAGAAAGTGCTTCTCACAGCCAGCAGGTTCTCTAGCACCTCAGTATTCATTAACACCAAAAATAAAACACAGATTTATTTGCAACCTTCCTTGCTATAACCTTGAAAGCATGAGCAGTGCCTGTAACCAATGGAAGGTAGCAGAGTGTAACCAAATGTCTTTCTGGGATGAAGAATATTTGAAATTATATCTCTGAGAGCAATGAACTTCCCCATTTATCTCACTCAAGGCTTCACAGACTCCATAATCCCATATCTACAGATCATGTCATTTATTCATAATATTGTAGAATACCATGCTTTGTTGTAGCTAGTCGCCTAACACTTTGGGGTTTTTCTGTTTGGTTTTTTTCTCCTGCCCATTTGGGAGGCTCTGTTCACCTGTTTCTTATTCTGTAAATTCTCCAGAAGGGGAAGGTAATAAGATTTTGTGCAGGCTCACTTCACAGTTCTGTTTCATATCACATTTCTCTTTTAACTTGCTCTTATACCATCCTGTTTCTTAAAAAAAAAAAGAAATTCAGTTGCCTCACTTACATGATGCCAAGGATTTTTTCCATTCTTCATCAAAAATCTCTCAGGAAGCTTTATGACTATCCAGAGATCCTGACTCTGCAGCCCACAGCCATATGGGAATTTTTAGAATAATATAGTTAAGAACTTACTACCTGGTGTAAATCATAAATTGATTGTGAGCTCCATCACTGACCATGAATCCAATTTACCATCAGCTAAATACCAAGTGCTCACAAGCTCTGACAAATTTTTTTAAAATGAATACTATTGTACAGCAACTACTATAGTCCTGCACATGGAGTATAAGAACAGTCAAGGTAATCAAATCTACAAATATCTGTTGAAAATAACCTAGAGAATTATTTTCTCTTGTCCTCTTTTCACCTTACCAAATAGACAAAATTGCTGAATTCTCTTCAGACATTCTTCCAAATCTTGTCTATTAGATTCTGCAGGTGTTTTTCCCTGTTTTCTAGCACATTCCTGTATTTCTAGCTAGAACTAGTTCATTAGTAGAGAGCATTTTGGATGACTCATTCTAGGAATACCAACATGACTGTGTTCCTAAATTTCATCACTATGTGTCAGATTGATGCTTGGATCTGTCCCAAATTCTTGATCCATTTAGTAAATTGGTCAGTATGGGCATAATGTGAAGAAACTAGTTTTCACTAATCTTAACCTTTTTTTATAATTTCTTTTGAATATTTAATTTTTTTGGCTCATTATTTCAAACAAGTATCTACATTGAACATTTAAACTATATGATAGATTCTAATAAAAAGAAAGCATAATGTACACATTCAATTGATGACTTTCAAAATTTGCCACAAAGAAAATACAAACTCACATCTACCTGTAAACATTGCTTCATAATATGCTACAGTAGACAAAATTCAGAACCTTTGGCCCATATAATTTTATTCTACATCTCTCCACAGGAGCATTGCTAGGGTTGACATTCCAAAGCTCTGTAAAGAAAAACAATGATGCAATTCAAACCACTTGATAGCAAACAGCTGAAATTTGCTCTTTTTCCAAAACAATGGGGTGCATGCTTTTCTCTCTGCCTAGCTCATCATTTATGGAAGAATAGTTTTCATGGCAATTCAAGCAGATTATACATTATGAATAGGACTGCTATCCACATAAATTTTGCAAAACTGTTTCACATGGAAAATAAATTTTAAAAATGGGCACGCCATACAGAGCAAAAACTCGAAAGAAAATTTATTTAAACTTCAGTTGCAAAGTTGAACAGAGAAAACTGTCAAAACCTTTCATGAAGAACTTCCCTGGCTGCCACCCATCCTTGTGAAGCACTGTGGATGCACAAAGTAAAGTGTGGTACTCATAAGGAAGGCAAGATCATTTACCTTTGAAGCATCATAAGTTCATATGAAATTCTAGTACCTTTGTCTCTGACAGTGCAAACCCATCAACATTCTGTTGTTTTGACATCCTACGTCTGCAATGACTGCCTAAATGCAAGTTCTGTAAAACAGAAAACTTTTGTGCCAAAATAATGCACTTCACCTTGGAAGAAAAATCTTTTAATCTGACTGTGGGATAAAAAGATACATCTCAACTGTACTCAAGTACTTCCCATTTTCACCTGAAATGCATGTTCCCTGGTGCCCATGAAGGGAGCAGGAGCTGTAGCTGATAATGGTCTCCCTTTCAGGACAGCCTGAGATGTTGCATTCTGTCCTTGAAATATGACCTGTCCCAGAACTGCAAGATTTTCCTGTACTGGCAGTCATTGAAAACTGACAAGTTTTCAGGATTCTGTCAGTACACCTGTAAGTAGCACCTGTATCAGCAATACACCACTTTCAGTGTTTACATGACATTCATCTTCATGTAAATATAACATAATGAAATTATAAGCAGCAATATAACTAAAAAACCAAAAACATTAAAGACCCACCAATAATAAAAAAATCAACAAACCCAAACTTTCTATTTTTTCCATGTGACCAAAAAATACACCATTTTTTTGAGAAAATGTGAATGTATTTATAGCAAAATATGGCAGTTTGACAGTAATAATAATAAGCTTCTGTTTTGTTAGCTTGTCTTTACAAATTTCTACTGTATAAAATCTATTCTTAAGTTTCATTGTAATGAAGTTGGTACAAACTTGTTTTTAAATTACAGATATGTGTTACAGACATGGGATATTATATTATTGATAATGATAGCTATATAAGGAAATGAGGAGAAATATAAAAAATAATAATTTAAGAATAAACTTCCTAAAAATGCAGAATAAAACCATTTTTTTCTTCTTTCTCATCCTTCTAGAATCTTTAAGCTTCAAATCTCTACCAAGCCTGTCACTGAAAAATCTATAGCAACTTAACAAAACAATTTGTCTTCATTGTGCTGATTCTGTTATAAAACCACAGAGTACAAAGGTCTTAATCTTCCTTTTGAAATTAATTTGGGATTCTGGTTGAATCCATTCTGGCTTGATTAGGGAAGGGAACTGGTTTTTTATCCTTCAGGTTAAAAAAAAAAAGCCAACTTAAATGACATATAAAATCTTATTTAATATTTTTACTTCTTGCAGCTGATACTTTTTGAAAAAAAAAACAACAAAACACAAGTAATTTATTCACAGCTGAAAAAACTTGGAACCCTAGGAGTTACCTCAGAGCACACTCTCTGCTGAGGCTTATATCCAGGCATCAAAATGCACCCTTAAAAGCTGCCTATTTCTGCTCCATTCCCACATGGCAATATCAGTTAATAGCCTCAAAACCATGAGAACTGAGCTCCACTGTGTAGTCTTGCTCCTCTGTTTTCAGTCTGATGTGTCTTTGATCTAAAATTGATCTTGTTTTCATGAAACAGAAAAACAGGCAGATAAACTTTAGGCAAGCAAAAATCACTTATGCTTACCCCCTCAGGACATTCAATTAAACTTTTTTATTCTTGAAATCATGCAACACATAATCATTTCCCAAATGTGAAGGAAGAGTTCAATCAGTTTGAGACTGGGCTTCAAGAAACAAACTCCTGAAATTTCATCTTTGCAGGACATTGATAGAAACTCGGGAGGTCTTAATTACAAAGTCTCCCATCTCCCAAATCTCCTCCCAACCACTAGCACCTGTTCTTCCTTTTCACTCTATTTGTCACTTGACTTTATACTATACCTTTGTATTCAAGCCACAAGTTCTAGGGTTAAATATCCTTAGAAGAGGAATAAAAAAAAACCTCATTCTGCTGGGCTTAAATCTCTTGTGCCCTGCCTTGCCACTCTTCCCAAATGCACTGGAGCAACATAAGGAAAGGGAGATTGGCAAAAAGGAGATGAAAGGAGACACCTGCTTGAGGGAAACAGGAAAAGAATAGAGGCAGCCCTTTAAACGAGGAAAGGCTGCTCTGAGTGTAGTAAGGCACACAGTGATGTCTGTGAGGAGGGGGCTTGTTTCAGCTTCTGATGAGAGAACTCATGAGGAGACTGTCATTGCATTCTGCAGCTTACATCTTGTGAAAGCCTCCCTTTCGTCCTTATGTCTGTACTTACTCTCATACTGCCCAAATAATGTTGTGCTCTTCAGGCTTTACTTGAAAACTTTTTACCAGAGTTCATTAGGAGCATGATCCTTTGTGTCGAGAGATGCTTAAGTTACAAACAAAAACAACAGTTTCTTGCTGCTGTTGGCATAAGTTGGAAACTGTGTAAGGAAATATCCCTCTTTCCAGTGTAGATTGGCAGGATCAAGGCAGAGGTAACTGGTGGTGTTGTTCTGCCCATGTCTTTCAGCTTCAAAGAGCCCTAATTCACACCAGGCTGCAAAAGACATAATTAATTTAACATAGCAAGCACTTCATCCAAGTAATATGGATCACAAAATGTTGGCCAGCTTTCTTGAGTCCTTTGTTTGGTTTATCAGTTTGTAATTTGGCCATCTTCATTCCTTTCTTGCAATTACTCAGGGTAATCTAGTTCCAAGTTTATCTTTTTTTATTTATGACCTTTTTACCTCAGGTGGGAGGATGTACTGACTGCTACTTAAGTACTTTGACTATTTACTTGCTGACTGATAGATTTTTTTTATTTAATTTTCTACATATATGAATATAAAAATAAAATCAGAGAATACAAGCAAATTTAACTGAAAATTTTCTTAGCATCACAATTCCCTACTGGTAACTCAACCTCTTACAATAGTCATATTTTAGCTTTAAGAAAACATCTATCTGTGTTCTACAGCTGTGATAAACTTACATTTCAATGCATTAACATTTCAACCTGGGCCATAAAACTGCCCAGGCACTTATTAAAAACTAAATGTTGGAGTTTTGTATATAAAAGTAGAATAATTCCCTGAGATGGCAAAAAATGGTAACAACTAATACTTTTTCTTATTTTTAAAGAAAAATCCTAATGCCATTTTTCCACCTTCTCTCCCCTACCCTCTAGAATTTCCTGGTCCATTTCTTTTTCTATTCCTATTACATCTTTCTGCTATCAAAATTGATGTATTCAAACAAGCTTCTTAAATGTATTCAGATATTTTCTGAAACGAAAATCCCATTTCGAAGCAATATAGAAATGAATTCAAATGGGCTCAGACAGTTCAGGTTAGAATGCAATTTACAGAAAATTAAAGGTAATTTTAAAAAATGTGGCCAAAATAAATGACAGTAAAAATGAAAGCATAGAAGTATGTGATTAAAAAAAAAAAATAAGCATACCTAAATCATAGTTTCGAAGGGAATAGCCATCTTAAATCTTTTTTTAAAAGCAATTATCACAGAAACAGTGTTCAACAAAAACCATTGCTAAGTATTTTAAAACAGATGTCCTCCAGAGAAGTAGAGAAAAAAACCTCACAAAAAATCAAGAAAGATAATGCTACTCTTCTTATTTGGCATTTAGAAAATATTAAGAACGGGCCCAACGTATGCACAATATGTCACATTGAATATGATCTTAAAAGACATTTCTCTTTTCCATACATGCATTTTTTTCTCATTTCCTTCCTATTTGAATTTTCACAGATTTTTAATATCTGTAAACCAAAAATAGAAATATGTTTAAAGAAATCATATATTGATATTCTACTGAGTTGCATACCTGCTGATGAAGAAATAAGTTCAAATTTTTCTACTTTTGGCTAGGGTACAGAGAAATACTAACAAGCAAACAAATATATGTGAGCAGCAATTTCTGATAACTGCACTAGGATTGCTGCCAAGTAACATATCTTGGTAAGCAGTGTAATTTGAGGAAAGGTTTATGTGAAACGTAAAAATACAGTCTTTTTTCATCTCATATTTGTAAAAATATGGCCTAGCTTGTGTTCCCAGACATCTGTTTTATAGTCCATTTTCAATTTTTTCTTTATATAGATGGATACAGATAGATGATATATGTGATATAGATAGATTAGATATAGATGATATAGATATAGATATAGATGATATAGATACAGATACATATAGATATAGATAGAGACATAGATATAGATATATAGATATACATATACATACACATATACATACATATAGATATATATAGATACATACATATGTATGTGTGTATATATGTATATATATATGTGTGTGTGTATATATATATGCTTATATATGTATATATGAAGACTGCTGGCATATAAAGAAGGATTCTCTCTCTTTTCACTAGTGCCTTTCAAGTGTCAAATTCAGAAAAGACAACACTTTTTTCCCCCAGCTTAGCTTTTATACAAATCCAGGGCAAAGCACATTTGCCCTACTTTGCCTACTGCAAACTCCACAGTGACACTTGCTCCTCCAAGAGATTTTTTGAACAAATGCAAAAAAATGGAAATAAAATAGAGTGTGGATACAGTGAGTCTATTTGGGGCCTCTAAAATGAGTAAATATTCTGCTTGAATATCACAAAATATGGCTTGATTAAGAATACACTTCATTAAATAATCAAATAAATTTACTTTTGTTGAAAAGAAATAGGGAGAGAAAACAAGTTACTCTGAGAAAAATCTCTGTATTGTCTTGGCATTAAGGGCCAAGAGTGGGAGTATGAAAGGCTTAAGAAATGAAAACAGATATTCGCCTCCAGTACCAGATCTGTTAACATAATAGGGCAGTAAAAATTTTTCACTTGGGTTGCTAAAAATATGTAAAATATCTAATACATGAAATGAAATTTTTCACCACACAAGTAATAATTTAAAAAAATACAAAAATACCAGAAACAAGCAAAACCAAAGAAACAGGTTAGATATAGGCACTTGGTTGATTAAAGTGTTCTCATAGCTAAGTCCAGCAGAACAAAGCTCAGACAGAGCAGACCTGACAAGCTTTGACTGAGGAGTCACAAACTCAATACAAAGCTTGTGGACAGCTGTGAGCATTGATAATAATTTACAGTGTCTTGGGGTTACAACTTCTAGTACAAAATGATTGTGCAAAGTTAAGAACTTAATTCAACTTAAACTACATTAAATAAATATGTAGGCAAACGCAAATCACAACTTCTGCTTTGGAATTTGGTCTTACATTTCTGCTCTTGTAAAAACTATCTCCCATTTCCAATTTAATTTACCAGAGCACCACTTCTTGTTCTTGACCCTAGTCTGTGTCTCTACAGTCTTCACGGAGGTTTTTTCAATCAGTCACATTCTCTGCAGAAAGGAAGTGCTCTCAAAATGTAGTAGGATGTGATTGCAATGGCCCTTCTGTTCAGAGAGGCAACCCTTTTTTAGACGGAAATTTATTTTTGGAAATACATTTTTATTTTAGAATATGTATCAATGCACTCAAAATAACCTTAGAAATGCATTTGAAAAATATAAGTAGTATCTAGCAAAAAGAAATATCATTATTCATCTCTTAGGCCAATTCCCACTCTGAAATAGTAGATTGGAACTGACCTCCATGCAAAGCATACACAAAATATGATACTATCCACTGTAAAGCTTCATGTGACATATAATAATTAATATGTGAAATTATAATGTAAATGTCAACAGATCCTCCCCTGTCATCAGACTTCCCTATGCTCTAGAAATATGCAATTTTTTCTGCTTATGATATTGCTTTTAAATCCTAATTAATATCTAGATTCCCATTTAATTGAATTCAGTTATGACTGTCTATATGCTAATTTTTTTTGTAGCTGCCAGCCATCTGTTTTGGTGCAGGAGTTTCCCATTTGTATTTAATAATTTACAGACAAATGGACTTTCTTTTACCTTTAAACTCCCTCCCTTCCACTTCTTCATTTTAGCTCACAAAATCTGTGCTGAAGTCAAATGGCTGAGGTATAACTTTATTTTCTTACAAAGCAAATACATAGTTCCTTAACATCGAATAAAAAGAACAATTTATAGAGAAAATTCAATTTCCATGTTATTTTTCAAATTGTTAAATTATAAATATTTTGTTTATATTGTATTGTTTGCTGCCAATTTTGTGATCTATTGATGAGCTCCATAGACTTTGGGAGTTTTATCAAGTTACCAACATTTTCAAAAGAAATAAACAGATATATCTTAATTTCTTGCAGGGGAAGGTGTTTCTTTTATTTTGGGGTTACCATCAGTAATTGTGAATCTTTGAATCTTCACTAAGATATACAGATTTAGGATGACAAGGAAAAAGAAATGCTGCTCCACGTTCATTAAAGTTGTGATGCAGATAGCACCAAAAGGCCTTTATAAAAAATTAGAAGAAAACATAAAGTCTATTTTTATTCACGTGGAGTCTAAGTCCTAATTCACTTCACCTTGCTTCTATTCCACCTTGCCATATCACCCACTGCCTCTGGGTGTGCACCCTGCCTGGTTAGATATCCATGGATCAGAAGAAACCAGAACAAAATTTCGCTATCAGCTGCCTGGTTGTTTTGAAAAGAAATTCAGGTGTGTGGCTGGGCAGGGATTCCTGTTATCATTGCTGTAAATAGGTGCTGGTCCAAAAGGTAAAGTAACAGGCATGCTAAAAAGCAGCTAAGGGCATCCTAATGAAGGAGCTGTTCCCTCATTCTTGAATGGGATTGCTTACCCCTATGGAATTCCTTCCTCCCTCTCTCTTTCTCCCTCTCTGTCTGGAGTATAAATGTACATCTAGGTAAATAAACATACAAAAAGATGCTATCCTAACTAAACACCTAAAGTGAGATGTGTGTAATTTGTGCCTAAAATAGTTCTTTATTAATTTCCCATTTTCTCTTGGCCTCATTCATGTCCAATGTCTAATTTAAATTTATATACAAGGACCTGAGGATTATTTTTTATTATATGCTGCCCTTCACAATTGATCCTAGATTTAATTTGGGGCTCCTGGACTGCTGTCATGAAAATCACAATAACAAGTGCAACTCAAGGATTTCTCCAGTTATGAGAAAAACAACACATGAAGCTCAAAGTAACAAAATGGTGAGGAGGATCAGTCTGACTACTGGATCTTCTCCCTACATCCATGGAGCAATATGGTTGCTGGAAAATATGAAAATATGTCTTTTATTTTGAATATTTTTATGTTTCAATCAGATAATACAATTTAAGGAAAATATTGAAAAAAGATGAAAAATGTATGTTTCTTTCCTTGAAATTATATATTCATATTTTCTGTCTTTAACACTGGATCGCTCATGATCCTTTCAAAGTCAATGGAGAGGAACAAAGCCATCTACAGACAAAATAAAAAGCAAACTGCATGTCCATGTCATCAGCCTTGTATTTTCAGGATTAAAATGTTTATTCAACAGCATCTTTTCTTTCCTCACTTTTAAAACTGAATAAAACCTCTGTTTAATTAGATATCTCACCTTTATTTGTAACTACAGGTTATCAAAAAGTATAAAATGACTTGGTATTTCTATGTTACCTAATTTTAATTTAATGTCACTTTAAGATAATTTGTTTGTGGATTTTAATTGCCCAGTGATTTATATGATTCACCTTTATTATTAGTAGAGTCTAGGCACCCCAGAAATTTAATTTATTCTTTGTAATACCTTTTCTTGCATAATATAGTGGTGTTTCATAGACTTCAGTAGGTGATGGTGAGAAAACTTTACCTTAGGAGGATATCAGCAAGAGTGAGAAGAATAAAGCATGACATGGGATTTCATTCATCTAACACACCCACTGATTTATATGTCCATTGTTGCTGCAGACTTGATTTTGAGTGAATGCCCTGGTTTGTTTCCTAGTCTATGGACAGTTATGACTCTGAGGTCTCCAAAGAAACATCTGTCCCCACCAAACATAACAAAAAATCTTTATTGATTTCTGCCTCGTCCTGTTGGAGAGAGATTCATTGCATAGTGCACTGTTTTGTACTTCAGGCCCAAACAACCAGAACAGCAATTTGGCCTAAATGTGAGTTTTCCATAATTTACTCCCTCCACAAGCCCATCAGCTGGAGAATTCAGTCCTTGGGCAAATCCCACTGGTGAGTGACAGCAGCCCTTAAATATTGTGTAACCAGAAGGGCTACTAAAGCATTACCTAAACTACAAATTCAAGTTCATTGTATACAGTGATGATAACTGTCTGCAGTAATGAAACAATGTCAAGATGTACTAAGAGATTGAAGCATGGTAAGAGACAGAAAAGACTTCATGATAAGCTTAGACAAAGAACTTGACAGAATAAACAAAACAATACATGCTGTAGATGAGATATGTTCTGGCATCACCTTTCTCATTGTATTATATCCAGTGAAGATGACAGACAAGGCTCAAATATGGCTACAGAAAGAACTTGTTTATACTTCATATGATTAAATTTTGTAAATTTCTTCCAAAATTTACCTTGAAGCATAATCCTAATGAGAATAAAAGTAAATGTTTGCCTAAATCATAAAAATACCTAGAGCAACATTTGATGCACAACCTTGGTTGGTTGTTATTTAATTCTGTGCCACTACATAGGCATTGTGCCACTCACTGGCCTTCCCTATCTCAAAAGTTAGTTTCATTATAGGTAATTTTTCCACTCCATTAATACTTTTATTTTGCCTCTATCTAAACTTATTTTATATCTGCTTTACATTAGTGAATAAATTTATATTAACTGGAAAACATTAGGAATTATTCAAGAAATAATTTTTTAGTTTTACTTTGAAGACTGGTAATCAGTCATTTTCTAAGACAGGTTGAAGACCTAAAAATGCAGCATCCCTGTCATGAAATTATTATAAATTCTATATGCTGGATCTTTCAGCACTGAAGCCAATAGGAAAAAATCTCCCACAGACTTCACATGGGAATATGATCATACCATCCAAATGTTGTACTTCATCATTATTCATAAAGCACAAATTTAAGGACCAACACAAACCTTAAAGTTTAACTAAGTAAAACTTAGTTAAAATTTTCTTAATTCTGTGAAAATACTAAATGTAAATTTTTGGGAAATGATAATAAAGAGTCAGACATACATCTCTTTTTTCTTTGATTCTTTCCAGAACAGTCATCTTTCAGTGTTAATAATTTTTTCCATGGGATATAAAGATGAGATTTAAGCATCATACAAATATCAGTTAAATACTTGCCAAATTGTTGTGTTCTGAAGATCATTAGATTCTCTATGAATAATCACAGGCACTATTTAGCATCACTTCTCATTTAATCAATTCTTCTTACAGTCTCAAATTATGCTTATATTTGTGCTAACATTTACAGCCACAACCCTTACAAAAGAAAGGAGGTAGAATCAGTTGCTGATATTTTTTTCCCCCTCAGGGAATGGAAACTCCTCCTTCTGATTAGCACATTATCTCTTCTTAGTTTCCTTTCTTTAGTTTTGTCTCTTGCTCAGCTGAGTAGCACAGCTAGGTCCTTTAGTGATGTCTTCCGTACTGGCACTCTGAGCCTCAACAATAGCTCCCACCTAGCTGGCAAAAGCAGGATGTGGTGACAGACTTAATGCTTTATGTCAACAGGATAAACAGCATGCTCATCTTGAGAGCTTTATCAGATTAACCCTGATGTAGCAGCTTCAAAAAGATATATTAATATCTCTGCATGACCAGGTGTACCTGGAAAATATTAAGCTATATAATTTTTTTCCATTTTCATCCAAATATATTTTGATTGCTATCTGGAGGAAAATCAGCTGTGAAAACAAACGTCAACATGCTTGTTTCCAATATTATTTGTTCTTACAAAAATTATGCAGTAATTAAAAATAAATAGATTAGTTAAAATAGTAATTAAGCCTCACATACGGGAAGCCTTATGCATACAGAGATGATTTTGGGTTCATTGGCAATGTCATGCTTAGAAGACTCTCCAGAATTGTGCTCTAGTTGCAATTACTGTGCATATACATAAAGATGTCACATTAATAAAGTCTATGGGATAGAGATTCAGCTGGTGTAAATAGTGAGGTTGGCAGTGAATTCAATTCCACTGATTTACACCAGCAAAGACTCTGACCTGATGTGTTTCAAAGCTTTTATGAAAATAAAAACTTTCCCCAAAAACTTCTCCTGTGATACAGTTTTTGTGTACTTTAAATCTAGATTAATTTCATCAAGCTTGAGCATTACTTATTAGCCACTGCCTAGTTGAATTGAATCAAGATATGTGATTAAAACATGGCCTAATACAGTGTTAGTCATATAGGTGCACGATTTAGGGTAGCCTTTAGCTGTAGTCAACAGAGAGACAGATACCATCTGTCTCTGTCTATATTAAGGTGGAGTAAATCAGATTTTGCAACATGTATTGCCTTTCCTCCATTGCATTTGGAGGTTTGCAGTAAAAATCTAATTTTTGATGCCTGAAATTTCATTATATGAATCTTGGTAGTATGGAAAAACACTAATACCATACAGTGTACATATGTTGTACTTTATATGGCACATGAATCTATATAATCACTAATGTGAATATGCTCTTAAGTACATTACTGAATCTCAGAATTTATTGAGTTGGAAGGGACCCACAAGGATGATCCAGTCCAGCTCCTGCCCTGCCCAGCACCATCCCCAGCAGTCACACCCTGTGCCTGAGAGCTTTGTCCAAACACTTCTTGGGCTCTGTCAGGCTGTGCTGTGACCCCTGCCCTGGGGAGCCTGTTCAGTGCCCAAACACCCTCTGGGGGAAGAACCTGTTCCTAACATCCAACCTAAACATCCTCTGACACAACTTCAGGCCCCTTACTTGAGTCCTGTCATTGGGCACCAGAGAGAAAAGATCAATATCTGCAGCCTGATAGTCAGTTGATTGCAAGGTAAACTGCAAATATCCAGGGAGGAACAATATTTTTGCACATTTCAGAATCTGAATAATGAATCTGCTGTATTTCTATTATTCTTTGTTCTTAGGCTTCTTGCATTCAAAGTACTAATAAACCAATCTTTATGCATTAGTGGTTTCAAATATGTACCTAGACCAGCACCCAAATATTGAGTTGCTTAATATCATTATTTGCACAATATTTCAGATTATCCCAGTCTCTTCTCACCTCTTCAGGGGTCTTTTCTGAAAAAGAAATAAACCTTTCCATGAATGGACAATGACATTTACATCCTGCAAATGTAGCTTTTTATTAAAGGAGAAAAGAATTTCTTTCAACTAGGACAAAGCTTGGGAGTCCTTATTAGCATTAGATCAACTCTTGTTTTCCTTCCACCTTGTGCACAGTGAGAATTCAGATAGCAGTGGTGATTGAAGAGGCAGGAGCCCATGCAATGGTTTTATGTGCAATAAAGCATACAGTCATTAAGTCTTCTCTGTAAGCCATACTTGTGCTTCACAGGGACTACTTAACAGCACTGTGGGAAGTATTTTTTAGCAACCAACATAAGGGCTTGGAATTTATAATATGACATTGATCAGTTGATACTATGCAATCTTTGAAGAACTATTTCTTCTTGAGACATCTCTTGCACATGGTTTTTTGCTGAAGGAAAAAGAATAAGCACTCTTTAAATACAGCAAAGTTATTTTTTCAGTGTCCATTGCAGCTTGACTTGCAGCTTGGAGGTGAAAAAATTCAAGAGTCAACTACTTTTTCACCTATTTTTGGCAATTGTACAAAAATTGTTCTTTAATATTTTTTGGGGTTTTTTTGTTGCTGTTTGTTTGTTTTTTTAAATTATAGATGAGTTAAAGGTATTGCAATGTTGGTTTTTCTCCAAGGATTCTCAAAGAACTTCTTAATGCCCTTGATCTCTTGTTGAAAAATAATGGAGCTCTAAAATGTTGAGACCTATATTTTTCCCCAAAGATATTTATAAAGATGCTCTTTAATTTTCTACATCTTTCATCTGTTCTAGTCTGGTCAAAAGCAGATGAAATCTATATTCTGTTATTATTCTAATTCCTTTTCCTTTAGTTTCCTTTAGTTGTCTTTAGTTATGCAGATATATGTAGGCCTACCACACTAGCTTATTAAACTTGTATTTATATCTCTATCTGAAAAACGAAACACAATGAGAATGCTAGAAACTGGCTTCTACCTCTTCACCACATGATCAGGGAAAATATTGATGTAATTGCTTTTTACAAAAACCCCACTCCTAAACAGATGTTTAATATGTGCCAGGTTTTAATTTGAGATCATCATCTAAACTGGGCACGTTGATGTTTCTGGATTTTCCTAGAGAAAACATAGATACCATTGACAAATAAATACAGCAAGCTTATATGGGCTGCCAGAAGGGTTCCCTTACCCATATCTAGGTTCTGAAGTTAGGCCACAACAACCCCTATGGGCTTGGGCAGAGTGGCTGGAACTCAGGAGCACAGGGGAGGGGCCTTATCAGTATCTACAACTGCCCAAAAGGGGGTTGTAGCAACGTGGACAATTGCCAGGATGAGAGAAAATGGCTTCAAGTTGATCAGCTAATGTTTAGAATGCATACTAGGAAAATTTTCTTCATGGAAAGGGTTGTCAAGCATTGAAAGAGGCAGCCCAGGGAAGCAGTGGAGTGACCATCTCTGGAAGTACCTGAAAGATGCTTAAATGTGGTGCTTGGGAACATGGTTTACTGTTGGACAATGTTAGGTTTATGGGTGTTCCAAGCACAGTACTGATACAGTGATACACAGCTATGTAGCTATATGTGATCTTACCCCCCTTCACCATAGACAAGAGATAAATAATTTCAAGCAACATCAGGATTAAATAATCGTCGTTTAAAACATGCCTGAGGGTGAAATGAAAATAAGTTACATCCTGTGCTTACCAGAGAACACTGTAACCCTAGGAGCATTTCAGGTATAAGACACCAAACACGAGGTTGCAGATTTACGACGAGTCTTTGTGCTGTCAATCATTAATGAATGGGTAGGGGCTTCATTATCAGAATCTATACACACATCTGAATTCTATGTAGAAGAATTCAGATGTCTGTCAGGAGGCACAGGTGTTGCAATGACATTAATAAAGTAAACAGCACTATTCTTGGTCTCCAGCACTGCACGTAATCATTTACATTAGCTGTTGGAGTCTGGCCTGTTTCCAAACTGTGCCAATTAGAGCTCTCCCAGACATTGCTCAGCCACAATCCAGAGATTGTTTCCAACAGGGAGTATAATTGAGGCCATTCTTAACAAATTGTATACTATTGTATATTTTTCTCAAGGTCAAAGAGTAAACCCAAGCCCATTTTGTTTACAAGCATAGTTAGAGCATGCCATAGCAGCTGACATGATGAGCAGTGGGACATCTACATGGATTAATAAGGAGCACTGAGAGACAATGGAGTTATTTGCACAACTGGAGTTCCCATTGAAATTACTTTAGGGTCAGGTTTTGTCAGCTGATAAAACACATTAATTTTACACATTTTAATAACTTCCTTCTTGCTAGACATTATTTTATTTTCCTAATTCCTGTAAGCACTGGCAACATAAACATCTAAAAATAAGTGCCTTATAATGAAGGAAGATTTCAGTTCTTAGGCAAAGCAACACTTCAGGAGGAAGAGGTAGGAAACTCACAAAGGAAAAGGAGAAAGTTAAATTTATATCTAACTGTGGAAAGTAATGCATGACTTTTTGTTTGTTTTACATTACTATATGTAAGACATATAATAATTAATTTCTTCCTTAAAGAGGACATAATTTGAAGTTTCCCAGCTTTCTGACATCTTTCTTATATAATTTCTTACAGCAGCTTTCCTAATATGTCCACTGCATTAAAATATCTTGAGGAAAGAAAATTTAGAGATTCTGAGACAGCTATTTTGCATGTGAATTCCTAATGCCATGCTCCAAAGGGAAGTACATTATCAAGGTCTGAAAAAGGAAAATTCTACCATAAATTCCCACCCATGAATAAAATGCTGATCTCAGATCTACTTTTCCACTTTTTATTTCTCCCTCAAAACAGCTCAAATCACTTCTTCCCAATAGTCTATGCAGTAATTCATCACTGTTTTCAAGGTGTCAGTATTTCACCACATGCTGTTTTATCTAAGAAATACCAATTACCAGATGGACTTCTCCTTGAGGAGAGCACAAAAAGTAGGTGGCAACATAGTCTTCCCACGGTGGATTTTAGGCAGCTAAAAGTCTCCTTATTTTTGGGATAGTAAATTGCCCTGCTGGAAATTGATTTGACCCTTTTGTGAAGGGTAATAGCTGAATTCTATTTGAAAGTTTCTATTTTTAAAAAAGTAATATTTTTTATTATTTTATGGTGTTGTATTATACAATAGTGCAATATGATTACTATATGTTAATTGTATATAAACTGTTTTTATTAAGATTATATTTTATTAATTTTATTTTTATATATTTATAAATTTTCAGAGCAAGATATAGTTTTCAGCTCTCCAGTCTGAATTAAATCCATCTCTATTACCTTCAGAGGACCTCAATCACAACCTGAATAGTGATGAACATTCCTTGGGTTTATTTCTACCTAACACTACACCATAGCATTATATTTCATTTTTCTCTTTGAAGTGCTCCTGAAACAGTAGCTTTACAGTAACAAATTACAGGAATTATACAGTTGATTAATAAGGATAAACAAGCTATACTCTAAAAACCATACTTGCAAGCACTATTCACATTTGAATCAGATACCATGGCATCTACTTATTCAGTAGCTCAGTGAAGCACATTGTACATAATGTGCTTCCCAGTTTGTACAAATGACAACACCTCCACTTTGTTAGTGGTGATATAATTGCATAGGAGACCTAAAAATCAAGGTGACTTTTGTAGCATGCATACAAAACATGTAATTTTAAACTTCTCAACCGTTCTGAATTATGTCACTACATTCAGCACAACTGTGGAGCACAATGGGTGGTACTCATGGAAGATAATGGACATGACACTGCTTTGACTAGGCTGATTCTTTATGTACTTCACAAAACAAAAATCATACAAAGAATCCATTTTTATATTCTCAGCATAATTTTAGAAGTTCAGAGTTTCATGTGAGTTTTAAATTAGTTTTTCCAAGTCTGGGAAAACTAATTTAAAACAACTTTAGAATTAGCTAAAGGTTTTAAAGGATCAATATATGATAGAAAAATTTTATTTACCTATAAAGATATAAATGCAATGTTTTTCAGTACCATGCCAATTCATTTGTGTATTATAGACAGACAGACAGATGTATACACATATGCAGAGACCTATAATGTATTCAGCATTTTATGTTGCAGATATGCCTGAAAATTAAAGCATGAAATTGTGTTCAAATGACATTACACTAACTGATATTTAGTTGCATGAAAGGAATAAAACACAAAAGGGTAAAATTTAGCTTGGAAGAGTCCTCAAGAGGTCACCTAGTTCAACACCCTGCTCAAGGCAAGGCCAGTTGGATAAGGTTGCTCAGGACCATGTCCAGTCAAGATTGGATTATGTCCAGGGACACAGATTTCACAACCACTCCAGGTAACTTTTTCAAATGTTTGACTACCTCCTATAGAAACATTATCCTACGTGGGGACTTCAGAAGGAAAAATTAAGAATAATGTTGCAAGTAGGTAGAAAGGTAGTGTTACTCTTACATACAGTAAACAAATGTATTTTTAATCAACTTCAGAAAAAAGTTTATATAAATAATAGCAGATGAAAAAGAAAATATATTAAAAATATTCTACCAAAGAGAACCTAAATACATACGGAGATACATGGCATGGCAAATCTAAAAATATTTTCCTTTAACAAAATGTCACACAAACCATGAAAAGATGTGCAGTAATATTCTTCATTTTCTGTTCACCATTTAGGTAAATGAGGACATGGAAAACCTTGAATGAGAACTTGTTATGAGTAGAAAAAGGACAAATGTGAATTTTTTATTTGGTTTCTCATCTCTTCTTAGAAGAGGATGAAGGGAAAATCTCACTAAAATGTTGAGAACATAAGAAAAAGAATGTTTGCCTTGATTTATGAATTGCTTTGAAAATGTCCTCACTCTTTCTCAGTCACATTTTTAACCAGAATACTCAGAAACGAATGTGTGTTTCAAAGTACGAATTCATTCACATCATTCAGGTGCAAAACTTTCAGAACACCATGTTTTGAGCTGTAATGTCTTATGTTTAAAAAAATAATGATTATTTATATTTCTCCACCAAATTTGAGCATAACTGATGCCTTGAATGAACGAGGGAAATACAGTGTATCTGCCTGTAACTGTGACTGTAATCTTAAAGAAAGTGGGTCTCCTTCAGCCACTTTTTCCATTAGTACTGACTGCACTAGCTTGGTATAAATACAGAAAGCAGTAGAAACTTGAAAAATATGTGATTTTCCTCCTGAAAAACTACCAGACTACTTCATGAATGAGCTTTGACTTTTCTTTGTTTTCAATGCATATGTGTTGTCATCTGGGAAGTCAGAGGATTGATTACCAAGGTAGTGAAATGCAAAACTTCTGCAGATGTTTGACATTTCTCTATTTAGACAATGATCTTCCAAAACTAATGATCAGTACTGGTCATCTTACAGAGAAGGTTCATAAGGACTGAAGATCTTTACAGAGGTGTTATACCAGCCCTTGGATCCAGAGCTGTCATCCTACTCACCTGCGATGTTTTTTCTCAAGTATATTAAATTATTCCAGCACTGCAAATCTCAGGAAGTGGTCACAGCACTTAAGAAATGCACCATTAAATGCATTGGTATATAGGCAAAAATATCAATATACTTGCCCTGTTTCTCTCCTTTTCAATGCTTTGGGGATTAGCCTTTATTTTTCTCCTGTAATTACAAAAGGGTAGTTTTTCTTCAAAGGAGCCTTGTCCACTAAGAATGATTTATGGTTGCCTGTCATTTCATATATTATGTTCTAATGATATTTTCCATTAGAGTAAGGAGCTGGCTACTCAGTGAGCGGTGTCACTGAGTTTATGTCAGGTTTAGGCAGAGAACACTGTTAAATGTGAACCTGGCTGACTGACAAGACATCTGGCACACCCAGGACTACAACAGCTTCTTTTGCACTAAGTGGGACACAGCAAAAAGCATTGTGCATTGCTAAGGAGGCCATATGGTCTGTCTGCCTTAAAATGCCATGCCAAATATTGTGGTGTGTCTGTGCATGTGTGTAGCTTAATTTAACTGTAACATTTGGGCTCTTTTTTCATGCATCTATTCTGTGTCCTTCATAATTAAGCTATCTGCCTTTGTATGCATCTCTCTGACATTGAAAAAAGGCTTACAGAACTCACCAGTCTTCCTGTGTACAAGTTTGGAGTTTCTGATGATCCCTGCTACCTTTTGCTCTTTTGTCAATTGAAATCTAACATTAAATGTAAGTCTTGCCTGTGTGAGCCAGTTATTCTAATGGAAAGAGACCTCCTCATTACAAATACAATTTAAGTATCAGACATGAAGTCTGAGGGCTGCATCTGCCTGTCACCCTCATCCAGACAGAATAAGAGGTGCTGTGATGTGCTTCTGTGTGTATATAACCCGGAGCAATACACGTCCCCAGCAGAACACCCACACAAAATCTTCAGAGTTTGATCCTACACCAGTCACGCTTCATGAGCATACATATTGCTTTATAATAGTCCTTCTCCTCAGCAGCATTTAAATCATCAGCAGAAATGTCTTGGCTGCAAGCATTCACAGAATTTTTTCCACTTCAGGAATTACAAGACAGAAAAGGGAACAAAGGAATGGTTCTGAAAGAAGGCTCAGATGCTTGCAGAAACATCCTGGAGAGGCATTACTATGCCCAGAACAAGCAATCTGTCCTTCTGACACATAACACAAAAGATCAGAAGGGCCATGTGAACCAGACACAGAAAAGCCGAGAAAACTGACCTTTTCTTTTGTTTCTACAACCTAGGTGAGGCAGGTTTTACATGCCTGTATGCCACTTTACTGCTTTTGAGGATGCACTTTAAACCTCAGGATGTTACAAATTGTACTCGTGAAAGAGAACACTCAGAGCCATGAGAATTTTTAGAATTCACATACAGAGACACAGAAAGGGTTTGCTAATAATTTCAGAATTCCAAGTCTTAAAAATCTGAAAATGTAGGTGCTCTGTGCTTGAAGAAGAGTACTTTTATTCCAGAGGGAACACTAGGAGAGATTTTAACCATATTTTCCAAAAAAACAAGATTGCAAAATTTAAGCCTAAAATATTGCAGCTGTCTTTTAATTCATTTCATATTGCACTCTAATCCATCTCTAAGTAATACTGCTTTGCCATTCTGCTATTTCATTTTACATCCCGTGTTTGTTTATTTGTTTGCATTCCAGATAATTTTTTACTTTCTACTTCATTATCCATAGCACTCTTGAATGCAGCATAAATGGCAGAATTTGAGTATAATTTTCAAACCCATTGTGGGAAAGTAATTAAGCAAAATATGTTTCTACATTCCTAACAGTATAACTATACAAACATTACCAACATATCGATATTGGAGAGTGACACTTCCATATGATGGAGAGAGCAAACCTTACCACAAAACCCTTGTGTTTGAAGCATGAGACTACCAAAGTCAGTCCTTAAAGGCACAATAAGCTTCAAAGAATACAAGCAGAACTAATTTGTACTGTAGGTACGTTCCTTTGGAAAGTGCTGTTTATCAATTCAGTTTCCAGTATGAGTGTGCAACCTAGGGAAGTGCCACTGGAAGCAGGAAATAATTTTAGCCAAAGAGAGGACACTTATAATCTTTATAAGACATCATAGATTTGTTTGTTTCTTTGGTTCTTCCTATAGTGAGAGTTATAACAATATTAAACAGAACAGAAAGAGAAAAAAACCTTCTGGAATCAGGTGTGGAAAGGACATTCTGTGTCATAAAGTCCTAGTTTTCTTCTATCTCATGTGACCAAAGGATATAAACCTTTTTCTACAGACCCATAT